>JAMXBB010000002.1:26683722-26980229 GCA_024138015.1 Lumnitzera littorea
GGGTGGTGGTGGTGGTCTACAACTTGCCTTGTAATTGGTTAGCTCGCAAGTCATGCGAGCAAGGCTAAAAAAGGTCCACTTTTAAGATGGTTAAAATTTCTGAGCCCGACCTATATTTTTTTACGGGTTATGCCGGCTGGCTCACGTAACTCGCTTTGCTTGCATAACTCTAATTGTATATGAGTTAATGTGATGTGTGGAAGCAATGAATTACAAATTATATTTTAAGGGTTTTCAAAAATTTGTTATGGGTTTTTAGTAATTAAAAAGAACTAGAACAAAAAAGATATGGATAATTTATGAATTAAATATGACATATCAATTCATAAACTGAACTGGGTTTCATTTAATCTGTAATTGATATGATGCACAACTAAGAAGTAAATAAGATTCGAATTACTCAATTAACAGTATGTACAAATGAACAAATCAGAAACGGTTGAAAATTTGGTCAATACTCACAATTGACTAATTTAAAAAATATTATGTAGATAAGAAGCTCTCAATAAAGAAGGTTTGTTAAATTAACTAACCATCAATAATAAGTCATAACAATGTATCTATAGGAATTCTTATCGACATCCCAGCCTTATTATGTTTGGATGCATCCCTATTGTTTCACAAGACATCATTTGTGTGTGTTCACCCATGTGAAGCATATGAGTATGGATACTTATGAGTAGACTACATATTGATGGCAGCCTAGCATGGCCCTAAGAACGATGAGGTTTCTATAAGATTTGTTATACATGCATTTCTATATATATATATATAATTACATGGGAAAATTACTTAAGGATGGATTAATGTTTTAAGAAATTCAAATGAAGGATCCTATTACAAAAGCATTATAACACCATTAATTTTATCTGAATGGTAGTTATCTGCTATGTGGCGCTTATATGTATATTTAAATACAAATAAATAGACAAATTAAGGAAATGTGCATTTTGAGTTCTCAAACTTTACCATATTTTCTTTTAGTTCTCAACATTTTTGTCTTATTTTAGTACCCAATAATACAAACATTTGTAAATAGGTCCTCCTTTAGTGTACTATTCCTTTTTTCGTTAGCAACGTGTGGTGCCATATCATAGGTCCACTTACTTTTTTAAATAAATAACGTAACGAAATATTTTTAAAAATAAATGAAGTAATAAAAAAGTAAAAAATTAAAAAGAAATATGCTAAGTGAAAAAATAAAATGACATATATTTATATGCAAATATACATATTTATATATTTATAAAAATAAAAAAAAAAAACCAAAAAATTAAAAAAAAAAAAGAAGAAAAAAACTTATGATCACATCCTGGCCTTAAGGTGGCTAGAATAATCACTAGTAAGGACACACTCAACATGGATGAACACACTCAAACCTATCATACGAACTAAGAATCGATCTTAACCATAAGATGATTAGAAATGTAAATGGAAGTTGTTGTGAGCTAGGCTTTGCGCACAAGTACTCGAATATGACGTACCGAATGCCCCATACAAACATAGGGTTAACTTAATATTATGCATAAGCCATCCTTAAGGTTACTTGCCACTAGCATTTGTTCAAGAAGCTATATTAGAGTAAGATTCCTAAACTTAGTTTACGGGAAAACACAAGTTCAAAAAGAAGTAGTAAATATTCTATTACAGATGATTTTGGCTTAGTATGAAGATGGTATTTATAGTTGCCAATTAAGGGAACTCCTTAGGTATGCAATTTTACAAAGATGGATAAAATGCTAGAAACAACTTCTACATAGATTACAAGGACATAATTGGTAAAACATGGTTCATAATTCTTCTAGCAGTCATTTAATGTCAAGGGACACATGGCATGCTGCGAATGGCTGTTGTTGGTATGAGAATCAACTGTCCTTAGGTTGGTTCCCTATTGAAGATTGGGAGGGGTTGATAAGCTTGTTGGTCATTTTGGTGTAATGCTGGCCAAGCTATTTAGATAGGTTATTGAGCTCTTTGTCCCATTACACCCATTTTTTGGATAGGTTGCCTTCTATTGTCTTAACTCTATGATTGCTCGAAGTTAACACTAAGTTCCTTCACCTGTGAGATAGTTGCCTGTTGGTGAAAGCTCAAGAATTTAAACAGGTTAGCTTGTAGGAACTCAGCTTCTTTGTTTGTAAACTATTGTTAAAGAGCTCAATGGATTAAGGCAACAAGACCATGAGCTTAGGAATATGTTATGGGACTTGGATTCCAATTAGTCACTTCATAAGATTGGTTTATAACCTACTTAAGAAAAGTGGATCCTCGGATCCAAAGGTGATTGTCAATGGCTACCCATCCCCCTAAGGAAGTCATGCAACCTTCCTAAGGGGTAGGTGACTACCAATGGTCGAGTCTTAAAAAAAATAAAAATAGAGTGAAACCTGATTGGGTATAAATTGGATCGTGTGAATACACACTCGTGCATACACATTCACATATATATAGACTAGAGTAGTGCACTAATCCTTTGAATTTGATACCAATGGCTATTATCCTTCTTATAATAGTGTTTTCCTTTAGACCTTTCTACCAATTGATATGACCCTAAAGAGTGGATTTTCTAAAAACTTTCTTTGGATATGAAACTTTAAGTATCCAAAGATGCTTTTGCTATTCCTAATAGGGTAACTCGGTGGTTCTTCAAAAATGTGTACTTGCAATTGTAGAATTTCCCTATCAAATAGCTTAACCTCCCTAGTAGGGATAGGTAAGTCAATTCCTTCCCTTAGAATTGTACTTAAGAGTTTCCTATCTCATGTAGCCTATCATTCAATTCTTATGGTATCCTTCTCTTCTCGAGTTAGCTAAAAGAAATAAATTCCATGAGTTACAAAGTTAAATTTTGATTATTAATCTTATTTAGATCCATCAATTACATTTAATTTTAGGAATACTATACTGTTTAAACAATTAAAATTTAAAGATGATAATTGGTGATTGCTGCATTAGTATACGTTGTGTGTATTTTTTTTATCATTGTATGTTCCATGCGCATGTGTTTGTATGATTATGTGCTAGGCTTTTAGCACATCCCTATTGACATAGTTATTAAAATTGCCAATTAATTATATGATTACATGAATTTATAGTTTTATGATATTTTTAATAGTTAAAATAGATGCAAAATCATTTACATACAAACTTCTTGTACAATTATGAATGTTCGTATATGATTCTATATATTTACTATTTTACTATTTTTGTACTATTTTATGTGATTCTACTAATTCTATACATTTAAATTCTCAGTAGAAATGCGATTTTAATAACCATATCTCTCGGGACTTTATTTTTTAGAAACAAGAGTTACATGTGATGATAATGACATAGGAGTTTGAGATTGAATACATCACTATTCATGAAAATGAGAGTTTTTACTTAGGTTTTGATAATTTAGTCATGCAAATTTTTAATTCTTAATGTGGTTTTAATTTTTGAAGTTATCAAATATTAAATATTTAGAATTACAACTGTGAGATCTTTGCAGATGTTAAAGATTTGTGAATAATAGTTGTTTTGAACCTTTACATATTTTGGTAGACTACTCATATCCTTCGGGATGAAACAATTAACTCGTAAAATTCTTCCTAACGTATTGATTTACCATGATTTAAGTATGACAAAATGAAACCATCGTTTACCATTTAAAATGATTATTGAGAATGAATAAATCCAACCAATATGTGATTGCATCTATTTTTACCATTGACTTTTACATGTAATTATTTAAATAATTAAGTATAATTAATTTATGTTAAATTTGATTTTCCATAGTTTTTTTTTTTTTTTCGATACATAAGCAGATGATTATTTTAACAAAACATGAAGTACAAACACAAAAAAGCTTCAAAATCTAAAGTTTTGTGGGATCATCATAAAAAAACTTCAAAATCCAATCCCTAGTGGGATCGTCATCGAAAACGCTCGTCGCAAAAGCTTGAAAACCCCAACACAACCAATCCCTAGTGGGGTCGTCGTGGCAAAAGCGTCCAAATCGTCGCAAAAGCTTCAAAACCCCAACACAACCAATCCCTAGTGGGGTCATCGTGGCAAAAGCGTCCAAAATCGAAGCCAATGCTTCAAAACCGCAACGCAACCAATCCTTGTTGGGGTGATCGCCGCAAAAGCTTCCAAATCATCGTCGAAAAAGTTCAAACCCCAACACGACCAATCCCTAGTGGGGTCATCATGCGACCACTTTGCTTTAACTTCTAGTGAACTCCTCTTTAAAACCCAAATTGGGGACACAATGTGCTCACTTCCTCTCTGCCTCTGCGCAAGAAACAGTTTTGTGAAAAATGGTTGTTCGTGCCTTCATCAACGTTATCGGTGAGCTTATCTCTCTTCTCTCTCTCCCTCTCTCTGTCTCTGTAAATTTGTTCTTACTTGTTAACAGCACTGCGTTTTTGTCTTGGCAGAATTTTGGTGTTCTCTTTTGGGAAGTATTCTCTCCTATTGGTAATGAAGCAAATTTTGTGTGTGTGTATATATATATAATGGAATATGTTTATATGATTCGTAGTCATACGTACGGCTATTAAATTGTGATTATTGTGCAGGCCCATGATCTCAGACTTATCAACATGCTCGTATTCATCACCGGTGGAACAAATGTTGATAGTAGGACTGGATTTCTTCGCGGCACTGTGGTGGTTTTTGTATGCTCTGTTTCAGTCTCCTGTGTCTTGGTTTCTACTGAGTGGCAACTCCATTCCACTCACTTTTCAGCTGCTTTATTTCATCGTATTCATATACTACCGTTTCCGAGGTCCTCAATTTTGCTATCCGGTATGTCTCCTAGATTCATACACGTAGATTAGACCTTTTTATGTCTTAGGTTTGTGCACTCTAGTTTCTATGATAGACGACAGTGCAGTCATTCTCTGGTTTGGACGACGGGAAATCCATCTTCTGCTGCGGAAAATGATTATAATGAGTTTTTTTTTTTTAATACCTCCAGGCAGTTTGTACGAGAATAGCACTTGGAGCCCATCTTCTTATCTTCATTTTTGTCAGCTTGTTATGGATTTTTGATGTCGTGGGCCATGCCTGCGTCGCTATATTGGCAATAGTCACAGGAATTTCAAGCTCCACTCTCACCGCTCTTCAGTTGGTATGTCAAGAAAGAAACATGCTATTGGTACTACGTAGTACGTGCGGCTTTGAAAATGGCTAAAGTCGTTTCAGTTTCTCTTTGATTTATCGAAGAAAACCAGAAAAATGTACTTTAGCTGTAAAAGTTTAAGAACTTGAATTTCATTAGTGGGTGTCTCCATATTAGGGCAAATGTACCGAGTCTCATTACAACTCTCAATTTCATTAGATACAATCGATTTCCACATGGAAGTATAAATAAACTCATTCAAACTATTACCTTTTGTTTACATTTGAAACATATATTAGCTCAACTATGGATAAATAAATATATATCTACACATATATATATATACACACACATAAAAACCCACATCTCTTGCCATTTAAGAAAAAACAAATAAATTATTATAATACATAAAATAATTGTATCGATGAAGTAAAAGCACTAATTCAGATTGAGTCGAAAGCTACACAAGATGTATTTCTTAAATTGGTCTAATGAGGATAAAATAAAATCCTTTGAAACTATAAAAAATTGCTAAAAGTAATACCTCAATTACCCTGTTTAATTGGGGTAAGGAGAAAACTATTTTTTTAGGTTATTCATGTTAAATAAATATTTTGACGCTTGTTCTTACTTTGATCATTTCAAGTGGTACAACCCTAATCCTGATGACTGGAAGGTCATACCACAAAGTATCTTGCGATTAATCGGTGGAGCGATTGGGTTATACATGGATATACTCCAACACGACATATTCTCAATGGTACGTAGAATCAATTTTTCTCCTCATATAAATTTTATTGCTTGTGCTTTCCTAGGAGAAGCAGAATTACAATTACTAATTATACGAGGGAAAAGTCTTAGGAAGTTCTAAATTCTGTTAAGCTTTATCAATCAATTCCCAAAAATTTTCACACTACATTTCACCATTAAATTATTATGGTTTTTGTCAGTTAAGTACTAGGGTCTTCTAAAGGTGTCCTCTAGTTATACATGCTTTTTCAAAAATGCTAAATCATTACAATCATCAAAATCTTCTAAAACTTTAAGTATGCCTTTCAAGCATTTTAGGAGTCAAATAATCAAAATCTAAAAAAAAAAGAAATTATAGCTTTAAGCGCACACATAGAAAAGATATGTTACTTTTGGTGTAGATGCAATCAATTTTTCCTTATAGTGACCTAAAAAGAATTTATAACGCGGGTCCATGAAGCTTAACATACTGGGCCAATGCCCAGTTTTTTCATCCTCCTCCTTTATCTATATGTGCACTTTTGGAGGAAGATGTGCCGAGATATGGGATAGCAAAACAATGTTATATTACTTCTTCTAATGCGGATTGTAATGTTGTATGATTTTTACTCCTATTGTATTATATAATGTACAGGAGTTGGACTTAATTGTATGATCAGTACTTATGCTTAATCTAATTATGGTTTCGACCCCAAAAAAAAGAAAAAAATACATACTATGCCGACAATTGGGGTCGATTTTCCTTCTTCTTTCTATGTCAAGTTTGGCAAACTAATTTGGCATTTAAATAATGAATGTAAATAATTTATTTTCGATAATTGAGGTTCAGTAACAAAGTACCAATATGAATGGAATAAAAATACAAATTATAGAGGGTATATTACGTATACCACTTTTAAAAACTTTAAAATTTATATCAATCATCCCATTTTTTTGTTTAAATGTACATCTATAACTTCACTACTTTTTATATCATCTTGGACCCTCGAGAAGTTTTCAAAATATATAAATACCTCCAAATAATTACTTTATAGATATATAGACGCTCCTCGATGATTTTTATAAATATATACCCAATGAATAATAAAGTAGGTTTATAATTAAATAAAATTACAGTTTTTAATGTAATATTTGAAATTTAATGCTGCGAGATGCAACGCAGGTGGATGACGGCATTGCCAGTGGTTCATATTGAGGTTTATTGGAATGGGAATGATGGTTTCAAATAGGAAATTGTTCTTCTCATTTATATTGAAATAATTTCATTATCTGAATATATCTATATTCGGGGGTGAGGAGAAAGGGAAAAAAAAAAAAATTTCAGCATTCATCAAATATATTGCATCACATTCAACGTTACAAGCTTCAGTCATAATTGCTCGCATCTTTTTCACTTTTTCATTCTACAGGTAAACTCAGCGGCTGTCCTCATATTTGGGTTTGCGCAATCAGGAGTTGCTTTCTTCGCACATAAAAACCGCAGTCATGAAGCTTCAGAACCACTCCCTTCTGAATCTATGGGACAAGTTAGAGTTGAATAGCAATTGTGCGATAACATAAGGATACGTATGTATGCAAATGCTTATTTGGTTGAGCAAGTCCAGAAGGAGAATAATCCTTCAATCCTGCACCTTATGCTTTAGACTATGTTCAATGTTAAATAATTCATTTTGGGTCGTATCACCTAAATATCTTAAAAGCTCTTATTCTTGAGGAATTTACTCTTAAGATCTTTATAGAAGTTTTTCGATATTTTTCTTTAATATTTTATGAGTCCCAATAACTCATTTTAACTGATCAAAACTTAAAAAATAAAAATAAAAGCTGCCTTTTTAAGTTCCCCCACTGCTTTAGAAATTTGGGTAAGGTAGTAAAGCTCGATTGAAGCATAATCAATTGATCTAATTTTACTGCATCCACCTGCAACAAATTGGAAATTGGTTTCAAATTCCAGTGCAAACCTGGCTCATAGGTGCTTATCAATACAGAAGCTATGTAGTCTTGATTCGTTAATGGAGTGTCCAGAAATATACTAAATTTTTGCTATTCTCGTGCATTAATATGTCCGTACCCGATGTCTGGTTGGTCATCTGCCTACGGTTGAATCCATAGCCAGGATGTCACGACACAGAGTTAGACTGGTTTTTCATCACATATGATAAAATAAGAAAATTCGGAAAGTGATACGGTGTTAGGAACAAATAGAAACTTATGAAATGGAACTCATCGATAGTTCTTGGATTTTTGGGTGAAACTTATCGATGGTTGACACAGGCAAATTTTGCTCAGAGCTGATTGTTTGTTTCGAAATCGGCTTTTGGGTCTTCATTATTTAGGTATAAAGCCCAATTAATGTGGGTGTTGGCTAGTACGTTGAAAGTCTATAGGAATGTATCAAGACCGACCATAGAAAAGCTTCAATGAAATTGATGTGTCAGATGTATGAATTACTAGCCGGCAAATAGTAATAAAATTTTAGTACATAAAAATTGTAGTTTTTACCTATTATATGTCTAAATATCATTTATTAGTAATTACCACTAATTCATACTAGGTGATGTATTAGTACTATGAATCTTTTTTACTTCTTGCAGATATACTAAATTTAACTCAACATCTCCCTGATCCAAGCTCTCTCACCCTATAATACCATCCCATTCAGCAACCTACCTTAATCTTCCAAATACTAAACTTGTTCCTCTAAATCCGCAAAGAGAAAAAGCTTTAAAGCATTGCTCTAAAATATCTACATCTCAAGAGGCTTAGAGAAGTGGAAGAGTTTTCTTATGCTAAAAAAGTGTAAACTCATTGGTGTGGTCAAATTTCAAAGGAAAAATTAAAACAGAAAAAAGAAAAAGGCCAAAATCGAAACAAATTAAGATCGGTTACTCAGAAATGCTAAAGGATCATTCTGGTAGGAACTACTTGTAGAAGTCCCTGCAAAAGATTTTTAAAGACTTAACCAGAACGGGCCGTGGTAGGTGGCCACGAAAAAGCCATATGGAGGTCATGTTGGAACTGCTTAGATTTGGGCTAAGCGCACATCAACAAGCACAATTTATGCATACTCTTCAAAAAAAATAAATAAATAAATCACATAAAAGAAAATGAGAAAGCGGACAAGACTATGGAACAATCTGCAGCTCCACAAAGGTTGTTATGTACTTCCAATTGAACTTTTGAGTGGAGTGGCGATCCGGTCGACTTTGGATGTGCATGTGGCTGGAAAGTAACGGAAATCTCATTTACACTTAGGTGTATATATGATTCTGCTAGAAATTATCGAAAAAGTAGAACCGGTGGATGAAGACAAATGCTGGAATTTCAAAATACAATTGATGACTCGAATCTTTTGGACTTTGGGTTTCGATGTTACAAAATTCACAAGGACTAACCGAACACCAGGCAATGCTTTTGTATTCGAGGGTATTGACAGAGCTCTACATTTTATGGCTATATGTTTATAAGGGTTCTTGACGCATATTTTCGTGTCAAATACCCCATTTTTATTTTTAAAGCACAAACAACATGAAGTGCTTAACTCCACTAGGGTGCTAAAATAAGCACAGGTGCTTAGTATATTCTCACGCTTAGTATCCTATTTTCAAAAGAACAAATTATATACTAAAAGCAATGAATACGTGATTGATAAAAATTTAAAAATCACTATATAACTTTAATAAAGTAACCACTGTTAAAGTAAAAAGTTATTTAGAATATTGATATAATACCTGGAATACCTGTTTAGTTATCCCCATTGATAAACATGCTGAGATGGTTACTTAAATTCCCTCGAACACAATTTATCCATTGTCCAAGAATTGGGTCCGATCGTTCATCTTGCCGAAACCTGATCCTACAGGCCTTAAAATATTCGAATTTGAAAATGTTTAGCGCTTTCAGGTTAATGACAAGAAGCGGTAAAGAAGAGTTGAGGGCATGACAACAACATGAGTGGTTTAGCAAGTGTCATTCAGAAACTTAATTACTGCATAGTAAATCTGAAAAACCGAGTAAAATAATAGGAAAATTTTGGACGAGTGAATGAAAAGGCTTCCTAAAGTGCAGCATTCTTAAAGCATTGATGGCCAGAAAAGGAGGAGATATGATCATCTTACAAATCAGTGAAATGAGGAAGCATGTTAGCACCAAGCTTCAAGGTTAGATTCGATTAGTTGTGGGATCAAAGCATCTCCTCTTTCTTCTTTTTCATATTAACTCCAAGTCGTGCACGAGGAAACAAGTTAATCAGGGACCAAAATCAAAATTGGAGAATGAGAACCAAATTACAAGAACCTGTTTACTACAAGAGGCCAGGGTGAGTGTTTACATACTAGGTTCCATCCCTGCTGTCTGATGAAGTTAATAAGGCATTGAGTGGAAATTTGAAATCTAAAAGTAATAAAAATGGCACGGCTCTTTAAGTTAAGATACTAAGTATTGGATTGTCCTTTAGGGATATTCTATTGATCCTACCGGCTTATGAAAGAAATAGGAACCACTTAAAGTTATGAAAGAAAAGGGCTCTACCAAGTTTGGTCCATCTTGAACTTCCCTAACACATGAATCATGATAATTTCCCAAAACGAGCAGCCATTCTAACGTTGGGTTATGATAGAAAAGAGCTCTTGTAGACCACAACAATGAAAAAGAAATCCAACAAAAGCACTCACATATCAGCAGTTTCGATGCTAACGTGAAAAGAAATTTTAAATGAATGGTAGATGAAAGAGAAAATGTCGACAACACGACATACTGCCATCTTGGCTCGCTAGTCCTGCCATTTTTCCTCGTGAGTGACAATCTTCAGCAGACTGTTAAACCAAGTGTTTTTGTGAAAGAGAAGAAGCAAGCGTGTGTTTTGGGTTTACAAAATAAGGGGTTTTTGCTTTTTAGGCATTTCTTCTGATTGATTTTAAGAAAGGAAGGATTTCAACTAATCGGTAACAATAATGTCAAGAATAAATTGCAAATATAGATAAAATAGTAAAATAGAATTTAAAAACATATTTTTTAAAAAAATTTGAAGGTTTAAATATTCAATTTTAAAGATGAGAGAGCTCAATATATACAAAATAAATATAAATGTATATTAATAATTTACCAAATATCATTAGAGTGTTAGGTCTCCTCTAATTTTCCTTGTGATGGAGTTAACGGGTGATGTAAATTAGTAATTGTCATGGGAGGTGCGAGCGACAGGGACATATGATGTGATAATGGATTAGCTGACTTTACAAGTGTATCTTAAAATAATGCACGTGTCATCGTACAAGAAGCCATTGGCAATAATTAGAAAAATAATAGATATAAAGGAAAACAAGATAATAACAAATAATAATAATAATAATAATGATAATAAAAATTTTAGTTAGGTATATAATTTGATAAGTTTAAAGATAAATTTAAAAATAAATGATAAAATCAACATAATTAGTATAGCATTTCTCTCTAATTTTATATTTCTATCTATTTGTCCTTCTTTGCTATCCTATTAAAAGGAACCATCATGCTATATCCTTATTTGTCCTTCGCTACCCTATTAAAAGGAACTATCATGCTATATCCTTTATTTTCTGCATGTGCCTTTTAGCGATGCAAAATTCACTTTTCTTTTCTTTTTTTTCTTTAAATCCCACAAACCATTTCATATTCGATCACGGCGGTGATAGGTCATACTCGCCAACCCCAATTTTGTCTACGTATTCGTCAAATATTTCGTTATTGAACAGTAACTTGTGGGTCTCCCTCGTTGGAATACAGATACGGACATTGTAGCAGGTTTGCTTCTACACATTTATGTCGATCGTTGGATAGTCTGTGCCACTTACGACAAGACTACCTAAGAAAGACAGGTGGTGCAATCCCTTTGAACCAATTATCATCTCTCTCATCACACGATTGGGCATTAGTCTTACTCCACCTTCGTCTTCTTTTCTCATCTTGTCTTCTCTCGTCTCTTTTCCAGTGTTCTTCTACAACCCCTCTCTCTCTCTCTCTCTCTCTCTCTTTCTCTCTCTATCCGTAGCAAAAATGCTTTGATGAGGTACGTGGTTTTAACTGGCTATAATAATTGACTGTTTTTTTTTTTTAACTGCAGAGCTCTAGGATGATTAGATTTGTTCATGCGGTTCTATATATGTATATGTACCCTAGGGTTTTTAATAGTTATATGATTGCTATATTCACCAAGTGTTTGATTCATATCTTAGTCACGAGCATCATGCGCACGCCAATCTATGTGAATATTTGTATTTAAATTGATTGAGGTGAATGGATCAATTTTTTTTCAAAAAGAAAAATTACCGCAACTCACATATTTAAACAGATTTGCTGAGCTATTGTTTCGAGAAAGTTTAAATATGCTATTGATCGAGTAAATATATTTTTGATGAAATTTAATCAAAAGGTAAGTTTATTTTATGGGAGCAAAAATCAAAGGGTAGGTTTAAATTGATAGGGAAAAAAATCAAGATCCATATGCTCCATCACTTGTAAAATATAGGGTTGTTATAAAACATAAAAAGGCTAAGATCTTCCTGCCTACTTACAGCTTTATATTGTTTCATCACAGGCTTTTTATTGTTTTAATAGATAAATTTTTTGCTCCAAAATATATAAGTTTGTAAAATATACGATTGTTATAAAACATAAAAAAGGCTAATATCTTCCCGTCTACTAATAGTTTTATACTGTTTCATCACAGGCTTTTTATTGTTTTAATAGATAAATTTTTGGCTCCAAATTACGTCGTTTTTCTAAATAATTGATCAAGCGTGGATAAATTTTCTAAAGTTGTGAAATGTAAATTTGCCTCTTTATCACTTTTGAAATTATACAAATAATGTCAAACACAAAACCGCGAAAACTTTTAGGGGCTTTGGCAATGGTGCATGCAGACATTTTTAAAAGTTTGTAGAAGTAAATGTTTCGGTTGAAATTGACTGCTAATTTTAAAAAAGCCAAGGTTAGTGTAGTGTAGCAACATGAATGTTGATTTTTTAATATTATGAATTAGGTTGAAATCTCTCTTTCTTTAAATTTATACTTTAGTTATAAAAAAAAAAGATTAATAATTTAATGGGTATATTTGTAAGTTGACTTTTGAAGAAAATGAAAACTTTTAAAGAACAAAAGAAATATATTTTTTTTATCAGCTACATTAAGAAGAAGTGCTTTCTTTAGTGAAAGGAAAATGTTAATTGATTTAAGACAGGTACTTGTTAATTAGATGTTATATATTAAATATTTCAATTTTCCATGTACTTGCTTTTACTTTTTACAAAAATGCAATCAATATTAAAAGTGTGAAAAGTTTACTAAAACCAAATATCTTAATAGCACCTACTATTGCTTTGACTGGTCTAAAGGTAAATAACGTTAAGAGAAAGTGATAATTTTTCTCCCCTATTTGAATAAGAAAGAAATGGAAAGAAATGAACCAAACATAAAATGAATTTTTATTAGTGAGATCATAATTCTTTCCTCTATTTTTTAAAATTTGTTGAGGAAAGTATACTTGTGTTAGTTTTTCTCCTTTCCCTCTGGATTGGTGAAAAACAAAACCATGTGGCTTGGTTCAATAATTCTAAAAAATAGAGATTTGATAAAGAGAAGATGTAAACCGATTCGGGACGAGGTAATGTTCAAAAATAAAAGAGGGAGAGAAGAGGGAATTCTAAAATTCTTAATTTCAATGGATCTCAGCCATATACCTCTAAGACCGTTTGTAATGTTAACTTATAACCTCCAATAATTTTTATACTATCTAAATAATATAATATAACTCACTAATCAACTGCTAATTAAGTGTCTAGCTAATTTTCTAATATCTTTTTCTTGATAAATTTTTGTGTTATAACGTGGTCCTAGTGATTAACCCCATTACCTTTTACTTTCCTTTTATTTTCAAACAAAAGAAAATGCTTTGAAAAAACAAAAAAAAAAAAAAAGATTCTTCTAATTCCTTCTTTCCTCCATTCCAAACATAGGTTTTGTGAATATATATATGCTCATGAGGCTAATCCCATGTAAAATGTTCTTAATAACTAAGCTGCGGTTAAGAACAAAACGAATACGTTAAATTATAATAATAACATAGGTTTTTTCACTAAATACTGAATATCTAATTCAAAATCTTGCAGAAGTAGCCGAAGGTGTTTGATCCCATATACTCCGAAAACATGGGTTACATTGTAGTGGTCTCTTTGCCTGTTATATTGTTCATATTAATTGTGGCCCTCGCATTTTACCTTCTTGGGAGGGCTAGGGGACGGAATGAGGCTGGCCGCGTGCCGCAGTACTATGGCCCTCCAGCGCCACCATTTCCGGCCAACGAGAAGCCGTCCGGACCATGATGTTTTTAATGTATCATTTCTCCAATTCGGTGGACATATCTTTGTGATAGTTTTATGATATAGATATTTTAACGTTATTGTAGATACATTTGATTGGACTGTAGTTGTGTAAATATAAGTATTTTGTGAATGTCTGTCGGTTTTGCACATGTTATTATTGGGTACAATATATATCTATCAACTTTTTAAAATGAAATTATATAATTATAAATTATACAAAAAAATATTATTAAAATACAAATTCTATATGACATCTTAAAAATGGGATATTAGTATATATCAATAGTAATATTTCATCTTTAAGATACAATATAAATATAAATACATTTGTATGAATATTGCATTTATGTTGCATAACATATCTACCAATGTTAATATTGTATCTCGAATATGTGACATAGTATCAGTATTTTAATAATATTTTTTATACAATTTATAATTATGTAATATTTATTAATTTTGACGATAAATATGTAAGTTGTTTTTATTATTGTTGAGTAAATTACCTTAATAATATGCAATTTTTGTTTTTGGACAAATGAAGAAGTACTTCATTTCTCAACGCATTGAAGAAATTTTCACTATCATTATCTATAAGGAAAAAAAGAGAAAAAAATCAACTTTTTTCTTTTTCTTTTTTCCAACCGTTTATATGGTGAGCTATAGGGTCTTAAAAAATTCCAACTTATTGACTTTAGAATGACTCAAAAAGTCCAAAAACCATATGAAGCTATGAGGTTAAAAATTGAACATATATAACTAATCAAGGAATGGCCTCTTTTTTTTTTTTTTCCTCTCCAAAATTCCAAGGAATGGCCTCTAGCATTAGCAAAATAGTAAGACCTTTTCCAAGTTGGAAAGGTGTTTCAAATGGAAAATTGAATATCAAAGCAGCTTATTGTGCTTGATTGAATGACCCCCTTAGGGAGCAGTAGTGGAGGTAGCCTTTAGAGGTGCCCAACTCATCCTTAATTCCACCTATTCATATGAATGCGATGTCAATTTGAATGAATATGGCAAAATGTATAAATATATGGTCTATTTTGTTGATACTAAACACCATGTAAGACCCAATAACCTAAAGCCTAAGACTAATACACCTAAGGCTACCTTCCCAATAAACGAGGATTGCATACAGGCCCAGCTTACATGACCAAGTGGCTGCGACCTGAATGGCCAATTGATAACCTGGTTAAAACAATTAGGATCTCGACCAATCCTTAAGTTGCCATCACATTACTATCTTGATTGGTCTCTTCTCGGCTAGGTGGCTTTGCCTCCAACTTAGCTCAAGGCAAATAGATCACAAGCTACCTCGACAACAAAAGCCAGTAAGGTGATAAGTCCTGAATAAGCATGTATCCTCTAGGACACACTCCTTGGAGAGCTACTCCTCATTTATCCATACAACATTCACATTGCAATTACTAGAATGTAACAATTAGCAGCTTATCCCATATTAACTAGTATGGTTTAACTGTATGACGTCGTACAATAGTGAGAAGGATGAGATAGTCACAATACTCAAGAGCAATTACTTCCTCTATTGATGATAGGAAATCTTATCAACTCTTTAAAGATCAAGCTTGCACTAATAAAAGCACATTTTATAATTACCCTCCTTTCGGTCCTTAAAAAGTAAGTCTACAACCTAATTCTCATAAAGCAGAAAGAACCCCACACAAAGTACTCTCTATTAAGCTCAAACTCTTTTCTTTTCCTTTTCTAGCTTATGTATCAGAGTGACCATACGAGACAATCTCGGCACACCTTCAATATAGTGACTTACCACTGCCTGTCTTGTAGGATACTCTCTTGACCAGCTAAACCTCTCAACCAAGGCTCATAGCACCCTAGGAGGCCTTAATACTCTACCGGTAAAAGATCTAAGGCAATATGTTTCTTTTATTATTACATTTCTTGTATTATACTATCTCAAGCTTAAAGAATGTTGCATTTTGCCATATGTTTTTGCCTTCAAGTAGGGGATATGTAAGAATTCCTAGCAATCATAAGATTTGATTCTTGTACTTAGCCAATACTTGAAAAATAAAAATGAGCCTCAAGATGTAAGCATATAGCTAAGGGAGTAACCAAACCAATCGTTGTCAAATGCACTCGATCCTCATGATGAACTATAAATGTGTAAATCAACACATAAACAACCGAATTCTAGTCCATTACTCTTATCTGATTATGTTAGCAAATGAAGCTACTTACTTCCACTATCTTGGCCCTATTCAGCCTTTGTAATCAATTTATAATCCTATGCTTTACCACTTGCTTAAGTTGCATCTTCTTTTCAATTTCCCAACCTATGATAGCTAGTAATAATTTGCCTATAATTAATAGACTTTGATGGTAGGAACATTCTTCTAAGTTGCTTCCACTTAACTTTCTGACCTAAGAATGCTATTGCTTGATTAATCCATAACCTATGCAATACCTCGCATTAAGAGTAGATGTCCTACATCCTCTATAACCCTTTTACCTTAACTTCATAACTATCATAAATGGTCATCACTTATCAACCTACGACCTATGTATCTTACCCTATATTAGGGACAAGTGTCCTACATCTACATTCATCTAGTTAATTCATCCTAACTTCTTGGCCTACTAACAATGATTAATGTTGATTAGTCAAATTCAATCAGTTGCGATCAAAGTTGGGTTAACTAAACCAATTTAAGAGAGAAAGTTTAAGTGTAATTAAGTTTAGTCGACCATTCTAGTAGTTCAGCTAACCAAAGTATTGTAAACTTAGATTCTTCTTCGCTTTATCTAATTTGGTTAAGCAAACTTGATTTTGATTGATAAAAATTTAAGTTATTCATTTTTTCGTGTTCAAAATCCCTTTGTTAATTCCTTAATCTATCGTTTGATTTGATAACTAATTTTTGCTTATGTCAATTCTTATGGAACCTACAAGTTCCATTTAAGTTCTTTAAGTTAATTAAATAATCAAAGTTTTCAACATTGCATTTTAAAGCATCTATTTATATTAAAGTCATCTTAGGTTTAATCATATTTAACTTCATGTTCACATTTAGTTCATTATTAATCTCAAACTAATTAACTCTTGATCCGTAACATTAAAAACTAATCTTAATTAAGCTTAACTAAATCGCTAATTACTTATTATAAACACACCCCTTATCTTCTTATTTATTTTGGGGCCAAATTTAAAAAAAAAATAAAAAATTGAAAAAAACCTTAAAAGAAAGAAAAAAAAAGAAGAAACAAAAAAAAAAAGTATCAAAAGTATTTGAGTTAAGTCAATTGATCGTTTGGGGTTGGATCAAGCAATAATGGAAAATATATATGTAATTTAATAAATTTTGAATCTTTAAGAATTTGGGCTTTATTAGAAAAATGTTTTAGGAAAAGTCTAGTAAAACTTTAGGCTTTTGATTAAAGTTTGAATTTTAAACTAATTTTAGCTTGACTAATTATAGTGACTTAGAACTTATTAGATTAAAATTGTGTTCAATTTTTAGTATGTATATTTTGTTATTATGGACGTGTGTTGGTTATTCTCAATAAAATTGAATCAACTTAGGTTTAGGTTCAAAGGTTCAAATTAAATTAGACCCAAGAGTGGTAGCTTAAGTAAATTTTAATTACATGAGTCATTGAAATTTGAGTTAGCTCAATTGACTAAGGCATGTGCCAGATGCAAAGGATTACACGAATTCGAACTAGGCGCACTACATGCACTTCATTTTTTTTTTTTCCAAGTCACATGCGCTTCAACAAGCTTTGGTCAAATCCGGCCATGCATGAGAAATCCAATGACCTTCTTTCTCTTCAAACTTAAGTTATATCTTATCAAATCTTTATGGTTCTTATTAGATTTTTATGCAAATTGATTTAAAAATCACAGGAGATTCATTAAATCTAATCCTTTTGCATTGATAATAAAAGAAACAAAGATTTGATAAAAATAAAAAGATTAAGCTTTATCTTCTCCAGCTAAATTTTTGTTCAAAAAGATCCAACTTACAAATAACAAAGTTGGGGAAACATAATGGGGGGTTGAACTGGATGAAAACAACTACACCCAAGTTTTTTCTCCATTGCCGTGACCTAATCTCTCTAACCTAAGAACACCATCGACAATCTACAATATACCAACCCCTAAAGACATACCATACAGGGCATCCATACACCTCATTACACACTCGACAACCCTCCTTGCCCAACTCTCTCTTGGGAGATTATCTATACATTGCCCAATACAGCTACACGACCTAACTTCGATACAACCTCATCTTTGCACAACATGTAATAATATAAACCCACTTCGTTTGAACCTCTCTTTTGTGACCTAAGTAATGACACAACGTCATCTACTCGATAACAGCAAGCCTATGTGACCTTGACCAAAACATACTTAACTCGATCCTTCTCTTGCATGACAATACTTATAACCACTATACGTACAACATCAATGATAGCTCATGAGTGCCTAACACTAACTCAAATGGCCATACGAGCACACCTCATGTCAACACATAACCACCTACACGTACGAGCGCCATCGCAACCCAATCCCATACCAACGGAAACTTCATGAAACACTACCAATCGTACATTTGCACCTCAAACTAGCACCACTATAGTACTTTCCAAACCTAAAAAGACCTAGAACACATGCTCACTTGACTTCCGAAACCTACTACCACTGAATGTCATAAAGCCTTCAAAACCACCACGAAACCCTAGGGAGTTGTGTCTAAACCTCCTTTTATCAATAAAAAAGTCATGAAAGTGCAATATCTTGCACGAAAAAGTGAGTGGAAGCTACCATTTTGAGCCATACCAATCACTACTTCTTTCACCTATCAAGATCTGACCTGTCTTCTTCTAGAGCTCCAAAGCTAGATCCGACCCACAACCACGACTCATATGTCCTTCCTTAGACTGAATTTGCAACATGCTTTATACTAGGTCATTAGCCTTCTTAATGTGTCTTGTTTTTATTGATAGTTTTATTTATTAACACATTATATAGCATGTATTAGCTTTTGTTTAAAATTGCATGATTAAGGTAATTTATTTACATGGCATATTTACTAACATGAGTTTCTTGCATGTCTTTATATTAGTTTCTTTTGTAGTTTCTACATATTTTGTGTATTCATCATAAAAAACTATGTTTTGACATATTTTATAGAAATTGTATCTCTTTCTTTAAAAATTGCATATCTTTCCATATTTTAGATGAAGCATTTTTTAGATAAAATCCATATTTTAGATCTCTTTCCATATTGTAGGAAAAATTGCATTTTTTTTAGATAAAAATTGCATCCTTTTTTACAAAAATTGTATATTTTTACAAAAATTACATTTTTTTTTTTACAAAAATCATATTTTTAAGTAGAATTACATTTTTTTTTTAAAATTCATATCTTTGGAATAGGATGTGTGTTATGCCCAAAATTAGAAAGTTGTTACAGTCTCGTCATGTAAAACAACCTAAGCTAGAAGTTAGCTACTTTAGCCGCTAACGTAAGTATGGCTTACACTAGGCATTTACCACTCGATAGCTTGGAATCATCTAATTCAATGCCTACTAGGTATCAAATTGTGGTACAACTTTCCAAAATAACCTTTGAAAGAGATTTTATGTTATAAAAGCTTAAGAAGAAATTAAGTTTTATAAATAACTTTAGAAAAATGATATAGTAAGGATTTATAAAAGTTTACAGGTTTACAAAACATAGTATAGATAACAATAGTTGAAAACTAGAAAGTCACTTGAAAAGACCTTATTAGTTTTTCTAAAAGTTAGTAAAGTTAATAAACAAAATAGGAATCTAGTCAATTGATCTTAAATTTCACTCCCTAACCCCATTCTCAATACTTATGGAACTTAGAGTAATATTGATGTTTTTATTGAAAAAACCTGCAAAATAGGTATAAGAGAATGAGCGACAACTTATTCAATAAGTAAGACAGAGATAATAACACATATTTAATGTAAAGTAAGTAGAGTTTTTAAGCAAGTTTAGTTAGATGCTATGCATATACAAGCAAGTGCCATCGTATGACATTATCTAATCTATCGTAAGATAAGAGAAATTGCAACGAGTTAAGAAGTTTGAAGTCATGCATTTCATGAATCAGAACCAAATCGAAGCTTATGCAATGGAAAGTAATGCACTGCCTAAGACTTCACTTCGATCCACTATCCTTAACCTTATCACAACCTTATCTCTTGTCACTTAGTTCAATTATGGGTAAGGAAATGACTATTTTAACTATCCTCATCAAATGATCCATGTTTGGCTCGAGAATTTTAGTCGTTTCCTTTAGTGGGTAGTGATGCATGTTCGATTAAAAGGTAGGTTGAGTTTGAGTTAGATTGCTTTTGAGGTAATTAAGCAATTTTAAACAAACAACATCATAAAGCAACTAATACATACAGTCCAACACTCTATAACATTAATATGATATTTAAGCACACATGCATATGCTACTAACTTACAATCACAAGTAAGACACATACTAAGGCCTTAAGTATCTTAAGTAATACGTCAAAATGTGGTGAAGCACTAGACCCACTTACCTGGATACGTGACACTCTATACATGTGCATATGGGTCTTGTTCACTTTAGTTTTCCCCTAAATATGAAATGTAATCACTTTAGTATTATTAAATATAAAGTAAATGAATTCATTTTATAATTTAATTATTGCTAAGACTTATCTTTAGTGAGTAGTGTAAGGTATTGAGTTCCAACTTACTATTGAAGTCTTTTACTAAGGTTCTGAAATCTTGTTAACACTAAGTTTCGGTCTCAAAACCTTTTGATGAAGTTCCTAAATAGTTGTCTTTAAAATAACCTTCTAACCAAGTTTCTAGAGTTATCCCAATTATACTCCTTACTCCTTACTGTTAAACTTAGAAGTTTTCATTTTGTAATTTTGATGAAAACGAATAACTAATCAAATATTGCTTCAAAACCGATTTATAAATTCTTACAAGAACTCTATCCTTTAAGGAAATACGGTTAATCTTTGCAAATTATAAAAAACAGATTCTATCTTTTAATGAAAGAAGAAGAAGTAATCAAGCACTATTCAAGTGCATTTTTTTGGCTACTTTGCTTTGAACCGTCTGGCTGGTTATGCTGGAACCAGCTAGTTGGTTATGCTGGGTATTCTGTGATTAGAGGCAGGACAAGGATCGTACGGCTGGTTGCTCATAACTGACTGGTTGGTTGATGAAAGTCAATAAGCCTAGTTGAACTGTGTGGCTAGTTTCTCATGAATTGTCCAATTGGTTGATGAAGATCAGTAAGCCCTGTTGAATTATGTGACTTGTTGCTCATGAACTATCTAGTTGGTTGATGAAGGTCAATAAGCTTGGTTGAACTGTAGAACTAGTTTCTCATGAACTGTTCGGCTAGTTGATGAAGGTCAGGAAGCCCTGTTGAACTGTGCGATTAGTTGCTCATGAACTGTCCAGTTGGTTGATAAAGGTCAGTAAGCCTAGTTAAATTGTGTAATCGGTGATTGGAGGACCATCCGGCTGATAACATCAATTGAATAGACCATCCGGCTGGTTCCCCTTGAACCGTCCGACTGGTCCATATAGAAACTAGTTGTTATAGTGCATTTAATGCAGATTGTACAAGACCATTAGTTAGTTTTTTTATGAAGGCATATAAATGCAACTTTGTGGGTAGATAAAGGACAATTAATAGAGATATATTCCTACAATTATTCCTCTTGTTTACTTGTACTTAATTCCAATTGTCTTGTGCTCATAATTGGTAATTCTTAGTAAACTCTAATATAGTGACAAGCTTCATATTTGCAACTTCTGCTTAACAAAGCACTACACTAAGTATTTGTGAGTTATTATATTTGTGAGATCAAACATGTTGGAGATTGGCTATAGGCACTTGTGCCCTTGAGATTAATGTTAATAAATTTGTGTGTGAAGACTTTGGTTGAGGCATTGGGTGATCGTGGAGAGTAGAAGATGATTCGAACTCCACGTTAAAATTTCGGGCTTGATTTCTCTATCCCTATCTTTTTTCTTTTTTTTTTTAGCACGTTTTATTGATTCATTATTATTTTAATTAGTCTCATTGTTGGTCTATTTCAATATTGCATTCTCTTAGTTCCTTAATTTAAGAAATTGGTGTTAAAAGTTGAATTTTGATATTGAACTCAATTCACACCCCCCACCCTCCTCTTAAGTTCCTAATGTAGTATTTCACTTACTCCTTACTCCAATCAATTCTCTAAACAAGCATCTGAAGTCATTTCCTCTAAGCATTCCACAACATTTGATTTTTGGATCAAGTCTTTGAAGCCATTTCGACTACATTTTCCTTACCAAATACTTTCCAAACAAATCTACGTGGGGTATAATTAAGTCCCTTTTACTATCCAACCTTCTAATCTAGCCTTTAAATCAAAAAATCAAATTCTCCTCTCATCAACCAACCCTTTAAAGATGTCTCTAAAGTGATTTATTTAAGCTTTCTATACCAACTAACCTTTTGGCTAGGTTTCTGAAATCATTACAATCACAGTTCTTTCACCAAATAACTTCCTAAACAAGGCTCTAACGTATTTATAGTTAAAATCCTTTTGTCAGCCAACCTTTTGAATATGTCTTTGAAGTCATCATCGCCATACTTGTTTTACCAACGTCATCCTAACAAGACTTTAACATGATTATATTCAAAATCCTTACACTAGCTAGCCCTTTAGTTAAGTATTTGTACTAAGAATTTAAATCACTCTTTTACTAAATCAACCATCTGAAGAACTCTCTATATAGTTTAAATTTATAAGTTTGCCCAAGGCAACTCGCTCCAACATCTTATTACAATTTAAAAATATGATAAATCCTAATTCTACAGTAAGTCCATCTGCTCATAATCACCATATTACTCAAACTTCTAAATCTTCATATTCTTACCTTAATATATGCAGTCCCCAATTAAGGATTTATGCATACCTCAAATTTCATTCAACCTACTTAACTCCAAATCACTCTCCCCAGTAATATATAACATCAATAAGCTTTAAAACTAGTATAAATAAGTTTCTTTAGATTTAATTATACAAAAATGTTCGAAAATGGTATTTTTTACCAAATTTTAGGGACTAAAAATTTACAAAAAATCATGAAAAATATCTTTGGCCAAAATCTCTTCATAGGATTCATACATACAGTATAGAGAAGTTCTAGAAAAAATTTGGTTTTGAAACAACCATAATAGGGTTATTTTAAATAACTTCAAAAATTATTCGATTTTTCACAATTTGTTAAAAAGGTCACATATCCAATCGAAATTTTTACTAATTGATATTTTTTCTCATATAGTAGATGTAAAAATACCTTAGAGTAATTTTTTTTTTACCTAATTTAATATTTTTGAAAAATACGAGAAAATCAAGTGAAAATTAGAACTTACTA
The DNA here is from genome assembly GCA_024138015.1 of Lumnitzera littorea. Lineage (NCBI taxonomy): Eukaryota > Viridiplantae > Streptophyta > Magnoliopsida > Myrtales > Combretaceae > Lumnitzera > Lumnitzera littorea. Next base: position 26,707,389 of record JAMXBB010000002.1, read on the forward strand.
GAAACACCACCATTTGACCACCATCCACCACTCCATCATTATCAAAACCACCTGGCATTGCCACCACTGTTAAGTGATGGTAGTGGTTTACTTTCAACATCTCTTCGAACTTGTGTTTCTTGAAATAGCTTGGTTTGCGCAATTTAGATCCTTGAATTTTTCCAGATTTATTTTTCAAATGATCTTTACTTTTTTGAATTTTTCCCATATTCTTAAAAGAGTCCCTAATGCTCTAGAGAAGTTTGGTGATTTTTCCTAAATTGAGTCATACCAAATGAGAGTTTTTCTCTCTTCTCCACCTATATTCCTAAGTTTTCTATACATGTTAAGGTGTCATCAACTTGTTTCCTTTATGAACAACTGTCCGTTTGCTAGATCATGCCCTAACACATGACAATCTGATGTTTAAGCAATTTTTCCTTATTTTTTTATTATTTTTCTTATAAACTTTAGTCAATTGTGCATATTTTCGAGTATTTTGGGCATTTTCAAGTATATAATAATTATACCTAAGGTATATGCATTATTTTTATATATTCCTTTATGTCTTTTTATAATTTTATAATATAAATAATTTATCTCTTAAGTCTAGTTAATTTTTGTTATCTAAATGGCGCATTTACAGTAGGTAAATTATAATATAATTTAATAAATTTGACTATTTTTAACTATAATATTATTATTATTTTATTATATTATAATTATCCAGATCTACGGATTATCATTAACTAATCTTTATGACTTATTTGTAAAATATTGTCTTAATTGACTCATTTTCGCATATGCTCCAAATTACTCGCTCAAAATAACTACGTAAAATCATGATGCTCACAATGTATATTTAAATCGCATCTTTTAGGAGATCTGAATAGTATTGCATCTTTTTGTTAAATTTGCATTGTTAATAGATTTGGCATTTTAGGGATTTTTTAGGAAAAATGTTTTGTCACATAGTCAAGTTTTTTTTTTTTTTCTAAAAAAGATCTTAATTGCGTTTTTCTCCAAAATTAGATTTTCTTTAGGTTTTTTTCTTAGGGAAATAAAAATTAAGGTTTTCTTAAAATTTTTATAATAAAGATAAATTGATTAAAAACATAAACTTAGCCCATTTTCATAAATAAAACTCCTACTAAAGTTTTTTTAAAATCAGAAATACTTTAGTTTAATCCCTATTAGCAGGTATTTAGGCATTTCAGGGACATCAATAAAATCTAAAAAACTTTTTGTTTTGTTTTAGAAAATTAGTAATAAAAAATCATTTTCATGTATTTTTTCATATTTTTGCATATTTATGTATTTTTAAAAAATTATAAAAATAAAAGCTTATTAGTTAGTTTTTTCTAATTTTTACATGGTGGCTTTATCTTTATAAGTTAACCCCCAATTCAGTTTTTCTCGTTAAAATTTCTTAAAAAATTATATTTTTTTAGAAAAATTGTAAACTAGTAACTAAATTAAGGTTTTTTTTTTATCGAAAAACCCTAATTATATATATATATATTTTGGTTTTATTAATTAGCTACTTTAATTGATTTTTCAAAAACATTTTTTTTAATTTAATATCGAGTAATCTATATCTAATGGGTTGGGTTTAGTATAGATTAAATTAAGAAAAACCAAAATAAGGCTCGACACTTATTAGATTTTAATTCTAACCATAATGACTATTTTATTTGTGAAATGAAAGGGAAAGATGTGCATAACATTAACCTTTAGAAAATTTTCAATCTAAGATTTTATCTTTGATCATGATAAAACCTCAAGAAGCAATTATGTCAAGGGCTACAGTTAGACATTTAACCTTTATAACCTAGTTAGTTGATAACTATTTACAATTATGTTGTCACTTTGGTTTAATTTATTAAGTCATTTAATGTATGTAGATAGGACATGTAACAAGTGATATTATATTAAGTATAGTAGAACTTCATCTCAGTTGCTAAATACAATCAATTATAATGTTTCTCCTAGCTTTTGTTCTATGTTATTTGTGAAGTAGCTTTTATATTAGATTAAAAAAGTTGACATAAGATTGAAGTAATACAATCTTTCGTATTAGTTTGATTTTCCATTTTTTCTTAATTGTATTCACTTTCTACAAAACTTTCGGATGCATTTTCTTACTCTTATCATGATAGATGGAGATTGTGGAGATATAAAGCCATACTAAGGTATCAATTTAGCCTACATTCACGCGTTATATTTATCAAATCATGATAATCATGTAGTGTTCCGCCTTTCAAGACCTTTATTTAACCTTTATCGATACTTCAACACTTAAGAGAGGGCATAGCCATGTCAATCTCAAATTGAGGAAAGGGCTTAAATTGGAAGTGAGCAAACAATTAAAATCCATTACTTGAACCTTTTTAATTATCATTGTTACTTTGCAAAAGTGTACAACAAGAAATGTTACACATTAAACCCACTTCGTAGCTACGCAATACTTCATACAAAATAAACTTAATTATACTCTATTCGACACTACACTTTACACAAATCACCAAAGCAGGTGTATAGTGTACTCACTTATTCTTAGTTATCCCTTCTAATTTGCACATTCACTTTCACTTATTTCATACACATGCACTTCTATCATAAGTAACATTATTTCAATATACAAAACAAAATTAGCTCAATTTTTATTACTAGTTTCTGTTCTAGTAACTTCTAACTACCATTACTTTGCCATTTTTTTTTTCTTTTTTTGACTTTAGCATTATTCATATTTACTTAATTGTTATTTTAAGTATTAGTTAAATATATTAAGATACTGACTTAATATGATTAATAAAATTTCATTTTCAATAACATTATCTTGACCTTAAATTACCATAGTTAGTCCAAGATATATTATATACTCAATTAATTATAAGATTTTCCTCATGCTCAGATCTACTTAGTATTTTGTTCAATCCAAAATATTAACTTCAATCATGAAAAATATTATCGATAACTCCTTAGCTTTGACTTATGTTCATTAAATTTAGGTTAAACAGCAAATTACTTTAAGCTTTAACTTAGGTATGAATATACCTTAAATGTTATAAATAGTATTCCTAAATTTTGATAAATTAACAACATAAATGACTTTTTCTTTTTCAGTTTAAAAAACTATACTAAGGTTAATCTTTAGGGAGTAATAAGCATATTTTGATAAGTTTGAGAGTATAATTTTGCATCAAGGTTAAGTTTATCGGATAATTTGCAACATTTAAGGGATTTTTGCTAATTTATTAAAGTTCAAGGGTTATCTGCAATGTTTAAAAATTTATGAATATATCTATATCGAGGTTAAAGTTTAGGAGATTATTTGCATTTTCTCCTTAAATTTACACATATCAAATTATAATTTAATATATTTTCTTCAAGCTTGTTATAAGCTTGATGAAACTTACAGGTTATTTCATCGAAACAATATTATAATTACTACTTGAACTGTGGTTGAAAATTTAATTTATTATCAAAATTTTTATTAAATGTGATACCTAATTAAAACTTTTTATGTTGTGATTACTATCTATTGTACATACATGCAATATATGTCTCATTTTGATTTGTGATTAAACTAAGCAAGTAATAATAATAATACGAAAAATTTCAATTAGATACTAAATTTAACAAATTTAAAGTTCAGATACTAAAATAAACTTTGAACCAAAATCTAGTTAGTGTTAGCGACATAAACTCTTATTTCAACTAAATATACAAAAGTTTAAGGGGAAAATGCAAAAGTCTCCATCCTCTGATAAGGGTACAAACATATATTTAAACTTTCAAGTATTACAAGTTACAAATTAAACTTTAATAAATTGGTAACTGAACCTTAAAAGTTGCAAATAGTTCTCCCTATTATGGAAACATCTCTCTAACTTTTCAAAATGTTCTTTAACAACTCTTAAACTTTGAATTTAATATGTCTTTTTTTGAAGTAAAAACATAAATGTCATTTATGTTATTAATTAATTTAAGTTTCGAAGGATGAATCATGTAAGTGTAAGGGTATAAGTGTAAAGGTCACGTATGTGCCACATGTTACATGTGACTAGTGAAGTAGCCAATCTTACATATGAGATGATCATAAGAGAAATATAGAGAGAAGGACGAGGAGTAGGCCATTTTAACAAGGTTTTACTTGTAGTGACAAGTGGAGGAGTAAAAGGCATCAAACCCTATAGTTGATGAAGAATGATATAGCGTTCTTGAAATATTCAAGTGTTTTATCTTTCAATATAGGATTCCGATAGAGTAATGATATTTATATTAACATATCTCGTCTAAATGAGGGAGAGAAATAAGTATTTATAAGAGTTGGCAATTAATCTCATTCATAGGATCACAATGTTAATTAATAGTTAAGATTAATCCCTTCCCTTAGTGAATCCCCTATGGGCTCATTTGGATTTAAGTCTAGTGAAAATCTTATTTTTAGTGTAAATCAATATGGAAAAAGGTTGTATTGAATGGGTTGATATAACAAATCTTACTTTAAGTCTATCATGACAAAACTTTCTTGACCATATTGAATATTTGGACTCGACTCTTTAGGTTCAATCATTTTAGTCTAAAAATTCTAACTTAATTAATTGATAATCTTAAAGCTTAAACTTAAATTTAGCTATTTATAAATTGTAACGTTTAAAATTAAGGTATTTAAGTAAAATTTTAAGAATTATTTGTAATCTCGTTTAAAGTCTAGATAAGGCAAGTAAAAACATGAAGCCGAATGCATCTTTCAACTCTTGCTTCTAAGTTTGGGTTCCCTTTGTGTTTTGGCCTTTCATGTCGCCGAAGAACATTCAACTTTCCCAAGCAATTACAAATTTAAAAAAATAAATCGAAATTTAAAAAAGCAACCCCTATTTATTAATGTAGTCAATCAATTAGAGCATCTTTTATTAGAAAATTGCAAAAAAATAAAAATCTCCACTGCACGCGATAAGAATCCGAATAAGAATAAGAAGAACAGGAAATAAATAAAATAAAATAACTAAATAAAAAGTCGAAGAAGAAGAAGAAGGGAAAGAAGAATTTGCATATCGAACATCAATGGCGTCCCAAATCCTCCGACGCGCCATCGGGACCCGCTCCAACCCTAATTCTCTCTCTTCTACCATTGTTAGAGCCTTCTCTTCTTCGCAGACTCCAATTACAGCCACTCTCTTCCCGGGCGATGGTATCGGTCCGGAGATTGCGGAGTCCGTTAAACAGGTCTTTTTTCTTGCAATCTCTCTATGTATATTTCTCCTTCGTTTTAATTTTTCCTGCTTCTATGCAAACTATTGGAGTGGATCGTTTTTTAGATGTATAAGACTTTGATCTTCTTTTAGGATTCAATATGTTAATTATTATGCTGGAATAATGGAGTATTGAGATGAACCCTAGCCGTAGATGTGACGATTCATGCTGGCAGGTTGAGCCGGGTCGCGAAGGAGTTTGACTACTGGGATGTCAAAGTACATGAAATCGACTATATATTCAAATAATTACCATATTTTCTAACTGTGTTGATTCATGTCATCTTTGTGTCAGTTGTCATGTCATGTGATCTTTCAATCATGTTGTATGCATGTTATCTCATTGTGTGAGGATTGCCAGCCCTTGGACCCTATTACTTTTTTCATCGGATCGATATTCTTAGCATATGGATAGACTTTATGTTGTACACTAGATATGATGTAGTTTGTTTCGATCTAACTGTTGTGGATTATCCTGAAAAATTGAGGATTTGAAGAATCTTTGATGTTTGTTGTGGTGCTATTCTGTCAAGGCACAACCTTAGTTGGTCATGTGTGGCTTATAGTATATGTAGGTTTTCTAGTTCATGGCTCTGTGCCTAAACTTGCCAACAGGTCGGGTTTGTACGTGACTGTCCACGAATTGCCCCATCAGTTCCAAGAACTGATCCTTGCAAAAATAGATGGGAAAAAAAGGAAAATTTCATACTGTGGAACCAAACCTCTCCACTAATGGGAATCATTGTGGAACTGGTTGGCCTATAGTCTGGTTGTTGTTCCACCTAGCCTGCAAAACTGACTTGGATGCAAACTTGGGCAGCACCTTGATTTTGCCCCAAAAAGGTGCTAGTTTAATTCCCAGAAGCACCTAAATTGGATGTTGTGAATCATTTATTCTTTTCATGACCTATTTGATTCCTTTTGTGAATTCTAGGTCTTGTTGTTGTATGTGCATGTTGTACAATTAGGTAATGGTTTACATATAAATTCTTTGGCTGTTGAGCCTGAGGTAGAACCTTGTATGCATAGTCTACAACCTAATATTTGGCTTTGCGGTTCTTTTCCTGTTGTACTTTTCTTTCATGTATTACTCATTGTACCTTTTCTTCTTCCCCACCCCAACCACCACGTCCATGCCACAATTTTAAGGTGATTTGAAATAGTCAAATCTGTTATTCTTTGTGTAAATGTACTCGTTGTTATATGTTTCATGCATCAGTCAATGCAGATGAACAAATGAATGCTGTTAGTTCTTTTTTGGCTAAATTAATGTCATTAGAAAGCTTTCATTTGCCAGCTCTTCTTCAACTTTAATCGTATGTTGTGTGGAATTTTTGATTTTTTATGTGCTATATGCTATGTGCTATTTTAGGTTTTCAGAACAGCTGATGTGCCTATTGAATGGGAAGAGCATTATGTTGGGACTGAAATAGATCCTAGAACCCAGAGTTTTCTAACTTGGGAAAGTCTGGAATCAGTAAGGCAAAATTGTGTAGGGCTAAAAGGACCCATGGCAACTCCTATTGGAAAAGGTCATCGATCCTTGAATCTCACCTTGAGGAAGGAACTCAACTTATTTGCCAATGTGAGACCTTGCTACAGCCTCCCAGGTTATAAAACTCGTTATGATAATGTAAATCTTGTCACTATCCGTGAAAACACAGAAGGAGAGTACAGTGGACTTGAACATCAAGTAAGCATGGTTTAAGGTGATGAAATTCTTGTGGGAATCTTTTGTGTATATAAATTTGATCTATAATTTGTTTCTTCAATCAGGTGGTGAGAGGTGTTGTTGAAAGTCTCAAGATTATTACAAGGCAAGCAAGTTTGAGGGTGGCTGAATATGCTTTTCACTATGCCAAGGCCAATGGAAGAGAGAGAGTTTCTGCAATCCACAAAGCTAACATTATGCAAAAAACAGATGGGCTCTTCCTTAAGGTTTGTTGTATCTAGAGTGCACCTTGTCATAGTATATGTTGTTGTGATCAAATATATTCTTACTCAGTCACTTGCCTTTGCTTTGTTTTACTCCCAGTGTTGCCGCGAGGTTGCAGAGAAATATCCTGAGATCACATATGAAGAAGTTGTCATTGACAACTGCTGCATGATGGTAAGGATGTTATATCCAACAATTCTGATAACTGTGGCTTGTACTAAACAAAACCAACCAAAAAAAAAAAAAAAGAGGATAATTCTGGCTTTTATACAAATTACTGTGACAAGAACCATGGATTCGCATGAAAGTAGAAAGTTTCATGCACATAGGCTCCTATTGTGGATACAACTTTCTTCTTGTGCTTTAAGATCTTATTTCATTCAAGGTCTCTATAATCTAAACCAGATATTTTCCCCTCCATTGATCTTAGATAAACATTATCCAACAGGCTACTTAATTTGTCAAGAGGGAAAAAAAATGAGGTAGCAAGTAATGCTGCAATCTTAGAAAATGGAGTTAAACAAATAGTTTTCTTGACATGTATAATGGTCTAGAGGATGTTATATTAATCCTTCTCCAACAATGAATACAGTGATTCAAACTATTGATAATACCTTTTTGTTTGTTGGAGCAGCTCGTGAAGAATCCTTCACTTTTTGATGTGCTTGTGATGCCCAACCTTTATGGTGACATTATTAGTGATCTTTGTGCTGGTTTGATCGGTGGATTGGGATTAACACCAAGGTGAGAATGCAAATTTCTTGTCATTATTGCTGTCACTGTTACTGGAGATCGCTAAGGGTCTGTTCTAGATAGTGCAAATCTTAAAAATGTGTTCTTGGTTCAGCGAATTGTTTTTCCATGTTGGAGGAAGGCTAACTTAGCCATCATAGTTTCACGTGTTGCTTATCATGGTCTATTAATTTCATGATAGGTATTTCACGTACTTTTGTTTCCTTAACTTATGGATTTGCGTGTTTACAGTTTATTTATGTGCAAATACTCTCTTGCAATGATGCTTGTCCATCATAGCTATGGACTTTATCCAGCTCTTCTGCACTTTCATGTTGGAGAGATTATGAAAAATAGCTCTTTGTTAATGTGTCAATAACTTTATAAAGTACATGCTTGTTGATTACCATGTGCATCCGTTGAGGCAATTGTCACAAGTACCCACACCCAAGAAATAGGTTTGATCCATTCTATACATGGACATACATTGCACATGCTGGCATTTTGGGTTTCTCGTCTCATCATAAATAATTCTAAAAGGTTAGTGTTGCTTTATTAGATGGAGTTTTAAGTTTGTTGAGTGCCATGGGTTTCTTGTTAGTTCATTGAAAATTAAGATATTTTTTCTGTGCAGAAGCACATGTGCATTTCTGTGTTAAAATTTCTGTGATGGTTTTGCCTCTAGCATCTTATAATTAAATCATTTGACATGTACACTTGTTTTGCAGTTGCAATATTGGGGAGGGTGGTATTGCCCTTGCTGAGGCTGTGCATGGTTCAGCACCTGATATTGCTGGAAAGGTTGGCCTTTTAAACATCTTTTTTCAATGATATGGTGCAACATTCTGAAACTTCCACCTCTGTGCTCTTCGGTGCATTAGTGTGTTAGTATTTTTTGGCTAATATTAAGGCATTCTCTTTGTTTCACGCAATCCTTTTGGGCATAAGCATTCATTATGGATGAGAGTTTTTTTTTTTTTGGGTTTGGTTGTGGTGGTTAGAAATGCTAAACTAGTCCTTAATATCCATCTTCATAAATGCTATTAAGTTCAAATTATAACTTTGCAGGTCACCTGGTGTAAATAAAGGCCATTTAACCTTGTTCTTTTTGTAGCAACCCTATACATCAAAACCTGCCTGGTGCATATGATCCTAGCAGCCTCCTGTCTAGTCTTGTAATCTGTGCAGTGCACCGATATTGTTTCTTTATTTCTTTTCCCCAGTTTACATAAAATATATCTATATATATATATATATATATATTATTACTACTTTGGAGACTGTTATCTCATTTGAAAATAAAAAGAAACTAACATGGCAAGTTATCTGTTTTTCTATTTATCTTGGGTTAATGAAAGATATTCACTTTGGTTTTATATAATGACATACTTATGTTTCCATTCAATAAGATGTTGTCTTTTTTCTGTTATGGTTTGTCAGAGATGATGATAAAGATGATATAATTCATTAGGAATAATTTCGTCAGCTGGGTTTATAATACAATTTCTTTTTGTTATTATTTTGATGAAATTAAATTTATTTTTTATTTGAGATCTTAAGTTTGGATTTATTTGTATTAATGTCTGTCTTTATCTTTCTACTAATATCTTCTTAATTTATATAACTATCTTTGCCTAAAATAAACATTCGCATTCTGTAGCAATAAACATCTGCTTTTATATGGAAAGAGCTTCCTTTATCAATGATTCCCTTTTAAAATTCAGCTCCTCTATCTTTATCATAATGTTATTTTTTTTTTTTAATTTCAAGTTGTGTTTTTTCCTCCTGGGAATCTAACACAAGAAGATGGAAAGAAATTAGTTACTGTATATTCCTCAAAGGTTCTGGATGATATCATTTCACAAGCAGTAGTGACATGGTTATTCAGCAAATCATCTGTTCAAAGAGAATTAAAAAACAACAAAGTGAACTGTCCATGTCAATTCATAAATGTTAGACAACAGAGATAAAGTGACTTTTCAATGACCCGTTTTAGTTAATTGGAATATATTAGTATGCTGCAGGGTAGCTAATCATTTTGTGGCTTATGGATGAGGATTTGCTTATAAAATGCCTCATACAAGGGGGATGATGAGGATGTTGTAGTCACATTGAGCATTAATGATAGTTCTGTAAGTCACTCTAGCAAGCAGATGGAATCCACGGTTATCTACTTGCAAGCTGGTTGAATCTATAGCTGTTACTTATTTGCCAATCATTAGCCTGTCAAATGGGGAGTTAAAGCTTAGCAAGAGGACAGGGATGGAGGGACCTGCAAGGATTGAGAAAGAGTTAGAAGAGCTTAGTCGGTGTGGGATGAAGAGAGTGTCGTATGGAATTTAACCACACACCAAATGTCCACCCCCACACCCTCAAACCAAAAATAACCCCCAAAAAATGGTTTGGAAGGTCAGTCTTGTGAAAACTGGAGAGTGTACAAGATGCAGAAGGAAGAAACAGATGTGACGGTGAGAGTCAAAGATGGTATAGATGACAAACATTGAGCCACTAAAAGTGGAGAGGATTGCCTGTATTGTCATACTCATATTATGTGTAACATCATTGAGAGTCTGTACACTTGATGTTCACTTAGAGTTAGGGACTGGGTCTTGGTCGTCCAAATTATACTCCAAATCACTTGAGTTTATTTTATTTTACTATTTTTATGCCCACACCCTTTTGACACTGATGGATCCCACTCTTGTGGAATTCATCAAGGGGTGTTCATTTAGTTGGAGAACTTATCAAGGGGTGTCTTTGTATATATAAAACTTATTTAGGTTTGCAATGATACATGATATGGGTGCACTGTACAATTGAAAATTAGGGGCTGTCTAATTTTGAATATTTTAAAGGATGGTCAGTATAATTTACCCTTAAATCAATGTCTAAATATGACTTGACTTGTTGAATGCTTGCTTGATGTGATGTGTGGTTCTCTTTCCAGAGTCATCTCTTGTGACCCACCTTTATTTCCAAATATAGCAGAGGTTGGCTGCCTTCAAATCAACTTGCAATCTGGAAAAGTGTTGTAATTACATGTGTATATTTGCATATGCTGTTTGACCATTCATAGGCTATTTCCCCTTCTATATATTCTTCCACGAATTGAACTCTGAGATTATATCTTCATTTAAGATTAGCACTAATTTCTTTCATTGTATGTAGAACATGGCAAATCCAACTGCTCTGCTCTTGAGCAGTGTTATGATGCTGCGACACTTGAATCTCAATGACAAGGCTGAAAGGATCCAGAATGCCATTATTAACACCATTGCAGAGGGGAAGTATCGAACTGCTGACCTTGGTGGCTCATCATCGACATCTGATTTTACCAAGGCGATCTGTGATCATCTTTAGAAGATCTGATTTTTTTGGGGTCCCATATCTAATTATTTATTCCATGGATCTTTTAAGGATCCATTTCCCAACCTATTTTTTAGTTGCTTTTGAAGGAGAATAACATCAAATCACCACAATGACATGGAAGCAATGTCAAGTGTCTGCAATTAAGTTATGAAAATGTTGAAGGGCACCAGTGGAAAATCATGTCACATTTACCTCACTGGCCCCTTCATTTTCAGTTTTATACAGGTTGGAACTCTTTAAAGGCTTTTATAATTGTTCGAGAATCAACATGTTTAGGTGCCTTAATTGTTTGGTTTCTTCTGTAACATGAGTACAAAATAAAGTTGCTATATTCTTGTGATTCTCTTCACTGCAAATGAGAACTCTTATTATAGCAGTTTCACTATTTGATCTTTCATTTCAATCCTCGCATCTTCCTTTTTCATCCTTCTCATGACCGCAGACATGCTTGTATCCTTGTTCCTGGAATTGCTTTGTGGGTCATGGAGCCGGCACCCTTGTTTGTTGCTTAATTGTTGTTGAGGGTATAAACGAGTTGAGTTTAGTCAAATTAATATAGTATTGGGTTTGAGTTTAATTTAAAAACGCAAAACTTAAGCTCTGCTCGAATTCAATTGAGCATCAAATTTTAAGCTTGAGTTGGATTTAAATATATATATATATATATGGTAAGTTTGAGTTTGGTGTAATTGGTTTGATTCTGCTTGAATTATTTATAAATTTTTTAAAAATAATTTCAGAAATTTATTTTTAAAAAATGATAATAAATTAAAAATTATATTAAGTTCAGTTAAATTTGATTAAACTTGTAAGCTTGATGAGTTTAGTATTTTTAATGTTCGAGTTTGGTTCAATTTGCTATTTATGTAGCTTAGTTCGACTTGACTCAATTAATGTTAAGTTAAATTTAAGTTCAATTCGAGTAGTTTAAAAATGATTTGATTTATTCAACTTAACTAATGTCAAGTGAAATTCGAGTTCAACTTGGGTAGTTTGAGAATGATTTGATTTATTGATACCCAGATTGATGTGGGTTTGCAGACGTTACCAAGAGCTGACCTAAACCTTGTACCCATTTGAGTTTAGGAGTTTGCGAAATGCGATATGGGTCGTTGGGATCGAGTCCGACGCCGAGAAGCCCTAGAATGAAGGAGCTGTTCTGTGCATGTTTTGTTGCATAGGATAATCTAAAGGAAATTATTTCAATATTTTGTGGAGTGTCGGCAGAGCAAAATGCAGGATTGGGTAACGGCAGCAATTGGGTTGGGACCCAATCGACTTACACTCGTTGGATTGTGGGGAAAAAAAAAAAAAAAGGGAAGGAATTTTCTTTCCCTTATTTGGAGAAAGAAAGAAAGGTAGAGTGAGAAAATTTTATGCGAAAATTTTTATGGGTCTCACCGATAACCTTTTTTTCTAATTTGGGGAGAATTGAAAAGAAAAATATTTGAATTTTCTTAAACTTTTTCACTAAAAATGAATTATGGAATTTTAAGGGTATTTTGGTACTTTACTAAACTTTAAAAAAATATTTCATACACTTTTGATCCACAATCATTTTTTTTTCTATTTTCTTCTTATCTAAATAAGTATTTTCCTTCTATTTCAATTCTTCTCCATTTCTTTCCTTTCATTTTCTTTCCTTCCAATTTTTTTCCCTCATCCAAATGTAGTGTTAAAGACTTGCTGTTTACCTAAAGACAACTGATTTTTATGGATAAAAATACATTTATTTTCTGGTAATATTACTAGAAAATATACCACTATAAAAAAATTATAAAAAGTTAGGTGGTATCAACTTTTATTATTGTTACAACAAAGAAAAAACAATTATCATGAAAAAAATACTTTGTTACTACAAAGTATAGAAAATGAAAAAAAAAAAGGAAAATCAATTACTAGCTAATGACTAATCTTAAGAATATCCTAAAGGAAGGAGGTGTCGAGGTACGACCGTAGATAGGGAAAGAGAGAGTAACCATAAGGGGTTTTTTAGCCAAGGGAATGAAAATGAAAGTGTTTGAAAATGGAGGGTTCATAGTTATGGTTATGAAATACTTAATATATAAATATAATATTCTAACGAGTAGTTTACTTAGAGGTAATAAAAAGGAAATAGAATAATCATTCACTCTTATTTGCCTATTACCTTATTTACTAAAAGGAGGAGGAAATTATGATTCCTAGAGTTTTTTAATTCCCACTCTATCGGGAATAGATATTACCTAATAAGAAAAGGTAGAACTTTTTATCCCCTCTTACATAAAGAATAAAAAGTTCAAATTTAAACGATCATTGTACTCTTATTAAAATGACTAAATACATTTTAATTATTTTTTCCAAAATGACAAAATAAGGACACAATGGTAATTTTATTTGTATTCCCAATTTATATTGTAATTAATAAAGTGAAGCAAATACTGCAATGATTATTCTCTATAGTAAAAAATTACATGGAATAATCACTGGAATAGAAATTCTTAGGCTATTCCTATAATAGTTATTTTCAAAGTATAACTTTTCTGCTCCTTGTTTATTCCATTCTTCAAAATAAACAGACTTTAATAGTTAGTTTACTTTAAGGTAATAAAAAAAGAGTATATAGCAATTTTTTTTTCTCTTCTTGAAATGCATTATTCCCTTGTTTGTTCAAAATTTGATCAAGGAATGTCTTCTAGAAAGTTTTTATAATCCTTCTCCATAAGAAACCACTAATATTCTTTTCATACAAGTAATAATTTAATTATTATATTATAATTTCACCCTCATCAAAATTACAACACCACATCACTACCTGCCTTCCCCATCCTAAAAGCACCATCAAGGCCATCGCTATTAACATCATTGCCACCACCTTCATTACTCACTACCACCATTGTCATAACATGTACCTTTATTCCCCTTCCTTTACTCATTCATTACCAATATTACCATAAGCACCAATTTATCGGTATCATAGCCTCCGCATTTGTACTATTATCAACACCTTTACACTATCCTCACTACCATTAACATTGTTGCTAACACCATCACCTTCGAAAACCTTCTAACCATCAAAATGACCAATACCATTTTAGTTACAGTTTACATTGCATCACTTGTTAGCAACCACCATACACTACTAACCCATAGTGATTACTACTTCCACTAACATCACCACCATCATTATTATTGCACTATTGAAGCTGTTAATACCTGTGTTATCACCTTACCCTCTCATTGATTATCATTGATTATCATTGTTATCATCACTACTACTAATACTGTAACTTTAAGCTTATAAGACGAATAAATATCACTTAATAGTAAAATAATTGTAGTCAATTGCAATTATCAACTAAATCATGTAATCGGATACAAACCTTAACGAAAACGTCAAAATAGCTCGTAAATATTATGATCGTAACGGTTATCAATTAAATGAATAGATTTTTATAAAATCCCAAAATTAATTTATAAATGTTATTTTTATTATTTTTATGTTTAAAAAAATTACATATAATTATTTTGTTATTTTCGTTTTTCTTCCTTTTTTCTTAATTTTCCCCTTACTGCCATGTTCAATTCTTGGAACAATAGCAACCCACGTGAGTTATTTTGTCCTTCTAAGTGTTGAGAAATTGTGATAAAAATCAAAAGCAATGATAATTGTGTCCTATCTCCATTAATGCCCTAATCTCAATTGATTTGTTTCTTATCTTTATTTATCTCATTCCTCTTACCAATTTGCTACGTTTGGAATCCTAGAAGCTAAGCAAACCAAAAACAAAAGTGAAAGAAGATAAAAACCAAAGCTACACATACACCAAAACTAAAAGAGAAGAAGGAAAAAAGAGGAGGAAGAAGAGAAGAATTTAGGGAGAACTAAACCAAATATTTTACTAAAATAATTAGGTGAGTTCATGTATTTTATTTGTACATATATATATATATATATACCATATAATATGTACATGTATATTGAGTATTTATTATTTTTGTTTTATTTTATTTTATGTATTACATGTATGTATGCACAAATGTATATGTATATTGTATATAGTATAAAGTATTTATATGTATGTGTATATAATATATATATATATATAAACTATGTATTTTCTTATGTATATATATAGGTATACGTGAATATATATACATGTGTATATGTACATAGTATTATTTATTTATTTTATATTATGTATGTGTAAATTGGTATGTCTATGTGTATATGTACATAATAATTATTTTATTATATGAAGTATACATGTAAATATATGTATATGATACATATGTACATGTAGTATGTATTTTTATGTTGATATATATATATATATGTATGTTATTTCCTTTATGTGTGTGTGTGTGTGTATACATATGTTGGTAGGCATGAATATGTATAGGAGTACATATATATATTATTTTGAATTTTTTTGGTATATATATATATATATGCATACGTGTATAATAGTAATATGTATTTATATATATACTTATTATTTTCGGTTTATAAAATTTTTGTATATTATTATACATGTATAAGTGTTGGACGTGTAATACGTATATAATACTATTAATGGTATTTAGTATTTATATATATATATACATATAACCTAACCGTATAGGTACATATGTAAATAAAGTATAAATACGTATATATTATACTTGTACTTAATATATAACTAAGGTTAGAATAATTTATTGTATAAATTATAGTATACGTATAAATATACATATATGAATAGTAATGTATACGTAAAAATATGAGTATAAGTAAATAGTGTATATAAAATATATTATATTATTAAGTTAATAAATAAAGTAAGTTAATAGAGATATATATATATATATATATATATATACTTATACCATACAATACAAGAAAATAATAGAAAATTATGAAAATTGTGCAAGTGTGACATGTAGCACTTCTATGTGTTGCTATGTCATCACTTATATATAAATTAAGTAATTTTCGTAATTAATAATAATAGTAAAATAATTAATTAATTATAAAAATAATAAAGTATAAAAAATTGAATTAATAATTCTAAAATCTAAAAAATAAGTAAAAACAAGTAATTGCAGTAAAATATACACAAAATAAGAAAATTATCAATTATATGATCTAAATAATTATAAAATTGTAAATATATTAAGAAAAGCTTAAATTGATATTTTATAGTTTTTTAAATTAAAATAATGAACTTTGTGATATTTTTATATCACAGTTAAAACTGCGAGTTACGATGTTCAAATCGGACCTCGCTATAAGAAAGTATGCTTCAAAACAATCGAAATGGACTATAAGTTCATAAGGATCCGAGTTAGATCAAAAAAATTATATACGATTCGATAAAAAGCTTGAATCGATGATTTCACGCAAATCAATAGCTAAATTAAGTAAAAAGTATGAATTACAATACTAGATTAGTTATTTAATTCCTAAACTTACTACTTTCTGTATTCCTTATTCTCAAGTGATCTCGACTTTGACCCTAACTTGCCATTAGACTACTACGACCCTTGAATTGAGCATGACCAAGTGAGTTTTTTCTAATAATTTCATACTTACTTGTGTACATAGTTAGTCAATATAAATTATTATTAATAATTGAATGTTGTATGGGATTAAGTTATGCTTGTATATGATATTGTTTATTGATTGTGAATTTACTTTAAAGCATAACAATGTATTGGTTGTTATAAAGTAAATTCAATAGGAACTAATTGTTTATAATCTTGTTAATCACTGAATAATAAGACCTAACATTATCCGACTTGAAAGAACTAAATCGAATCACGCATAATCATACACTGCATAACTAATTTCGACTATCGCATCACACGGAGGTAGTGAAAGGCCATACGTGAGTTAATTATTTGTTGGTATAGATTTCGTACGGTGCATATGTGCGATAGACCTTACCTTAGCCCACGGGATCACTATGCGTTGGAGGTGCCAACCATCTAGTTAAGGGTTGAGTCCAGAGGCCTTCGTTTAGGGGTGAGTGAGGGTTATGTGAACCTACTCACAATTATATGTAGAACTTTATTTTGATAAAAACTAAAAATGGATATACCATTATATTTTGAATACAAAACGCGGAGTTTCGTTATAATATAAGTTCTAGTATGATACTCGGATCTAACTATGTTGATGTATCTCCAACCTTAACTTCGGAGGGTGTTAAATTTGAGTTGCATGTAGTACTTGTTCACCTACATGTATTTATATGGTATATTAATTATACATGTATTCATTTGATTGAATTCAATCGATGTATAACCTAATTGTTGTATAGTTGATGGAATTATCTCATTAACCTAACTAGCTTATATCCTTATAGTTTACTTTCGCAGGTTGATCTGTTTGTAAAGTCGAGCCATCGTATGCCTAAGGTTAGTTGTACATCAGGGGGTTGATGTGGGAATAAGATGTGATATGAGTGCACTTATAATACTATATTTAGACTTAGAACCTTATTATGTAATATTATATAATAATAGTTTGTAATATGAATTCTTATCATCTTCTCATCTATGAATCTCTATATAAATTGTTTGTTATCTATATTTAAATGATTGTGATTATTATAATGTTATGATATTATTTACACCTGCCCAACTTTAAGCTGTTATTTGTAGTAGTAGCCTTGTATATTGTATAGAAGGTTGTTGATTGAGAGGGAAATTAATTTACAGTTCTTTATACGATATATGGTAACTGCCATGACTAGCCCCCTTCGGGTTGTGACAAGTTACCTATTTCAACGAGAAGCTTAAAGGAGCCACATTGAATTACTTGGCTTATGACAAGGAGTTTTATGCCCTTCTCCAAGCACTTCAAAACTGGCAACACTACTTACTGTTGAGAGGGTTTATCATTTACATAGACCATGAATCACTCAAGCATCTTAAAGGGGAATAGAAACTTTCTCGACGTCATGCTAAGTGGGTTAAATTCTTAGAGACTTTTTGCTATGTCATATGATATAAAAAGGGGAGCACCAATACTGTGGTTGATGCACTCTCTTGTCAACATGTTCTTATTACAACCTCACAAGCTATGATACTTAGATTTGGCACTGTGCCCAATCAGTATGAGCTTAATTCGTATTTTGGGCCCTTAATGACTAAGTGTAATGTTGGAGGAGTTGTGGATGGGTTTTATTTGAGCCAAGGGTTTCTGATGAAGGGTAAACAAGTTTGTATGTTGAGTAGTTCTGCTCGAGAGTTATTTGTTCAAGAAGCCGATGTTGAAGGCTTGGTTGGCTACTTCAGTGAGAAGAAAACGGTTGAGTTACTGAAAGAACACTTCAATTAGCTAAGGATGATGAAGGATGTGTACTAAGTCCTTAAGAGATGTGAGATGTGTAAACATGCAAAGGGTAAAAAGGAGTCGTATGAAAAGTATACACTCCTGCCTATACCCAAATGGCCATATACCAATCTGAGCATGGATTTCATGCTCGACCTACCCAGAATACTGAGAAGATATGATTCTATTACGATAGTGGTTGATCAGTTTAGCAAGATGACTCACTCCATTCCTTGCTACAAAACCAATTATGCTTCATTTGTTGCTAACATCTTTTTGCAAGAGATCGTGGGGTTGCATAAAGTAGCAAGAAGTATTGTATCTGATCGTAATTCAAAGTTCACGAGCTTCTTCTAAAGAGCCTTATGGAAGAAGCTTGGCACTAAACTTATGTTCGACACTAAGCTCTTGTCACCCACAAACAGACAGTCATATAGAAGTTGTGAACAGAACAATTGGCAACCTCCTTGAATCTATTGTTTGGAAAAACCTACATGATTAGGATCTGTGCCTGCCTATCATTAATTCGCCTACAACTTACAGCTCAACAGAAAGGTTACCATTTGAGGTTATCTATAGACTTAACCCAAACCTATCCTTAAATATGGTTATCCGCCCTACCTCCCAAGGAGAAAGTCAATCTAGCCTACAACATGTCAAAGAGTTTTAGAAACTGGATCAGTAGGTTGCCGAGCAACTAACTAAGATTATGGCTTGACAAAAGGAATAGGGAAGTTGAGGAAAGAGGTAAGTAATTTACAACCCAGGAGACCTTGTTTGGATCTACCCCAATAAGGAGTATTTTCTAGGAAAGAGGCAGAATAAGTTATCCTTTAAGTTGGATGGACCTTTTAAGATCCTTCAGTGTGTCAATGACAAAACCTATGAGCTTAAGCTATCTAAAGGATAAGGAGTATCTCTTACTTTCAACATTTCCGACTTGATGCCTTATATGCTGGAAGAAGAAGAATAAGATTTGAGGGAAAATCTTCAATAACCTCGGGAACTAATAGATTGCTAACCTCCAGACCCTCACTTACTTTCATCTTCGAGGCCTTCCATCTCTCACCAGTAGAATTCTCTCTCGTCAACCTATTGAAGACGAGACATTGTATATAGAAGAATTGTCAGTGAACTCCTTGAGAACTCAACTCAATTACACCTTACTCTGATCTGATCCTTGTGTCATCGCTGACTACTCATGTACCAAAGCTGAGGTCAATACACACCAAGCCTTACTCCATCTTACAAGAATTTCATGTGCTAAGTGTCGAGGGCCTTACATACCTAGTCACTCTCTTTTGGCCTACTGAACAATAGCATCCCTTATTCGCCTTAACAATTCCAAATACTACCCATCTATAGTTGTTACATCTTGAACCCAACTTAGCTACCATGCCTTAAGACCTAGTATGAACCTAGTAACAGGCTGCCACCTATTCATCATTTTTTTTTCATTGTACTATTTTTTCTTTTTTGTCATTTGTCCTATCTACCCCTTACATATATATTAGGAATCTATTTCTTCTTTATTCTTTTTGTAATTTTCTTTATCTGTAATGTTGCCTTTGGGACTTACTATAAATAGTCCATTTTCTTTATAATCAGAATATTTAACATTTCCTTTTAGATATTAAATATATTTGTTCTTGTGAGATATTCCTCTTTGAATACAATCTCTTTACACTTGTATCTAATTTTACCGAGTAACTTGAGATTAGGGGTAAGTAGACGTTGACATTAGCGGTAAGTAGACGTTGACATTAGCTTATGCATCACATTAAGCAAGGTGTTGAATTGTGTTATGTTTGTTGGTGAGTCACATCCCTCAAGCAACTTCACATAAGCTACTATATTATGTTTACCAACTGTTCCATTTTATTTTTCTTCGATATCTCAAAGGACAAATTTGATTCCCATTTCCTATAGTAAAACGTAGTGATTACTGAACTTTTAGATGCATTAGAGTGCAATAATAATAGTTGTTGTAGTGGTTTAGTGAAGGCAGCAATAGTGATGGTTTGAGGCTATAATGGTATTGCTAATGGGGGTGTAGGTGATAATGGTAGTTGTAAGACAAAGGAAATGATAATGGTACAAGGTATTAAAGATAATGTTATCAATAGTGATGGCAACTCACCACCAAATGAAGTCATATTTGTACTTTTTATTTAGGAATATCATTTTTTGACACAATAAATAATAAAGAGAGAAATAGTACGTTTATGAATACATTTACAAAGCAAATACAAATCTTACACAATATATGAAATAGCAAATGGCATGGGTAGACATGATTATGATATAAACAACTTACCTATGATTTTTATTCAAATTTATGTACTTTAGGCAACTAAGACAAACTCAATGAGAATTAGAATATGAATATGATTTATTAACACAAATGGTCATCCCTAAGTTTATTCTATTTCCAACTCAATAATGCGATATAATAATATGATATGAACTATAATAGTGTTTCCTTATAACAAAGAATTGTGAGGGTAAACTGTCATGGCTTAAAACAAGGAGTGCAACTGCTTTGCCACATACTTCTACTAATAATAGAAATTTTGAAAAGATTTAGAAACAACTATTATCCACAAAATAACCTGTCAATTATAAAATATGCATGTGTCTCTCAATGTTTCTCATCAAATACTAAAAGAGAATTTATTGTCCTTAAAATTATTTCAAATTAAAATCTAACAAGGAAACCATGAAAGTCTACCATAAATTTTCACCAAACTTTCTCAAAATCAATATGCTCCACCTTAAGGATCACACTAACTAACATACACCCCATCACCATAGTATAGTCAAATCGTAAATCTCATATGAATCTACACACTTAAATATATTAGAAGTCCTAAAAGGGTGAGTTATTAAACTAAATACATAACCAATGCATGACATAAAACATATGTTACACAATGCATGGGCGTATGATTACAAAATGCAACAAACAAGATTAGCTTAGTTATTTTATAAGGCATAACATACAATACAATTTTGATATCTAAAGATTTAGTGCTTTTTAGAGTCTAATGAACATATAAGCCAAATCATAAATGACAATTGACGATAAATTTGTGAAAGGCCATTTGATCTACATTGTGGATGATGTTATAGAAAACAATTTAAGTCTACATTATTGACAATTAATGAAATTATCTCAAACTGTATATACTATCCATATCTTGTCATTAGGAACATAGTCATCAGTATTTTTTCTTCCCTCACACCATCTTTCTAAATTATATACATGTTTTTGCAGGTGAAATCAATTTTGATTTTCAAATTATAAAACTTAGTTGAAGTTTGAAAAATAAGCTTTATGATTACTTAAGTTAAAGCTAAAATAAGCTCACATGCCTTAAAACAAAATTATAGTTTATGCCCCTGACTTAAAGGGCATGCCAGTTGATTGTATAGCCACATTAAGTACGTGAGGCTCAATTTTGTGCTATTCATTACTTCATATTGTTGTTATATTTACTTTAGGAAAATCTCAAAATGTAGTGAGCACAAATTGCAACTTGTACAAACATACTGATACATATACCAAATCAAATATAACTTAAGATTGCTAAATGCATCAATCAACATTCAACACACACATATATGTATTTGTTTAATTTGCTTCATTATAGCCTTGATACAGTGATTATGTAGTGATCCCACAAGATCAAATCTTTGGAGTATTTTTGAAAGTGTTGACTTTTATATATCCCTCTTTAGTCATTTTTGAAAGTATGGATCTTTAATGCTTTACAAAGTTGGTGTGCATTTGGTTTTGAAAGTAAGGAGTGAATTCCTAGAGTTGTTTTGAGCTATTGATAAGTTTTTTAGAGTCATTTTTGAAAATATAAGCCTATTCAATCCTAGTTCACACATATTAATTAATTTAAGCCTCTTATTTAGTTTATATTACAGTTTCCTTACACACATAGACATATATATATTGTATGTGTGTAATTGCATAATGTCTATTTAAGTATGTATAACCAATAAGTAGATAAAAAAGCCACTTACCTTAGTTTTTGTAGAAAATTGTTTATTGATTACTACTTCTAAGTTATACTGTGATGATAAATTAAAAGCTAGTTTAGTTTATTCTTTATTGTTTCTTAGGTTTTACCTATTTCTTTTTAAATTAATCAATCTATTCATATTCTACAATTAACTTGGGAATTCCTATTAATTGGAATCAAGACAGTTAACCCATAGGTAGTTGACCTAGGGAAGGGCGATTGACTAGACGGAAGGAGGTAAGCAATTGATGTGGAGAAACAAGAAGTCTACTTACCTGTTTTGATATAGGGTTCCTTTGTTTTATTTTCTCTTTTTTTGTGCAAATCATTCTAAGTTATGATTTTGGGGTTCTTCTTATTTTGTTATTGAATCCTAACCTTCTTAATTTATTAGATATTCTTCTTAAATAGTTTCCCAGCGTTTAGTGACTATTACTTGTTCCCATACTAACTTTGATTTCAATCTCTGATTTATTGAATTAAGTATGAAATCCTATTTTATTATGAAATCCTAATGTTTGAATTTATAAGTTTCTTTAAGGGTTGATGATAAAAGATAAGTGCACCTATCAATTTTAATATAGCAGATGTGAGTCCGAGTCGATCCCTCAAAGACTTTGAGTACTAATATTAACCTTAGCTTTATTATCTAACCAGAAAATTATGATGAGTTGAATGAATTAAAAATACTAAAATTAACAAACAAACCTAATTATAAGACTTGATTAAGCAATTTAGAAAGCGATAAAATTAAGAACAACTTCAAGAAAGCAAATAACGTATTTAGGAATTATTTCTCCTAGTGTTTAACATGTGACCGCTTAAAATGTATCCAATTCAATCTCTATTATTCTTGATTGGAGGGATTCACAATTGAAGTTAACACCTTTCTCAAGCATATTAACTCTAATCCTAAATTATTTACCGGAATCTCTTCACTTAGTAATATAATTTAGAATCGCATTAATGTATAATAAATTTCCACACAAAAGAACAACTTTCCAAAAGAATCATATATCTTATCTCTAAGTACACATGCAATTCTCTCCAATTATGTCAAGATCTCATTACATATATGATTTCTCAATCATCATGCCTAATATCATAGATTGGTACCTTAGAAATATCAATTAACAATTAAATCACATAATTGAATAAAAAAAAGATAGAAACTTTATTGAAAATTATCAATAGATCTAATAGTCACATGAAACCTTAGGTTTAACAATCCTAAATACAAGAATCTTAAGCTATCATAATGAAACTAAAAACGACTTGCAACAAAATCAAGAAATAAAACATGAAAAACCTCTTTTGTTGATGAAAAATCTCTTTAATCTTGAAGTTAGGTGTTGCTTTTTCCTTTTGCTTCTCCTTTTCTTCAAGTCTCTTCTCTTTTCAATGTCTAATGTTATGTACGAAACCCTAGTAAGTCCTTTTATAATGTATTGTAAAGTTTTTTTTTTTCGTCACTAGACATAGCCTAGGACATAGTTGTACCCCCAGGTCGTGTAACTTTCTAACCTTGACAAATCTTCCTGCATGAACACAACCTAGGGACACAGTTGTGTTCCAGACTGTATAACTTTCTGACCAAAATTCCTATTGTTTATGTAACTTCAAAACTTTATAACTCATTCATTTGAACTCCAAATTGAGTGAAACTTAATTCTTTTTCTTCGTTTTCAATCCGAGAACGAGTTCAAACCTTGAAATCAAAATTTTACTTAATTAAGTATCAATTTCTTTAAAGAAAACCAAAGATGTAAGGGAAATACGATAAAATCACCATGTGAAATGTATTTAAAATAAGAGTTATTAGTTGATTTCTTTATAAGAAACCTAACCTTTAAAGAACGGGGAAAATACAAATAATATCCTTATAATTTGATTTAGGTGTAGATTAAATTCCTAAATTTTTAAAATGTGATTTTTGACTCCCTAAACTGTGATAAGTTGGCAAATAACTCCTATATGTTGAGAATAACCCCCTTAAACTTTAATTTTGGTGCCCAAATACCCTATTAAATTATAAAGATGTGCTTTAAAACTTCCTAGACTTTGACCATAGTATGATTTTTTTTAATTAGAAAATCATGGGATCAATCTATACCAAAGTCAAAGTTTAAGGGCATTATTAACAATTTCCCCTTAAAAAATTCCTTTTCGTTAACAAGTCTTTAGGGTTGATTATCACATCTTGTAATTGCCTAACCCTATTAGAGTTTTACGTATGTTTTACAATTTCTTCCTATGGGTTTCTTATTTCGTTTTGTTATGCAATGTTGCTATTATATCCCAATTTCATTACTAGTTGGATCTTTTATTTCATTGATTTTGAAAAGAATTAGAATTAAGATTACTTACTTGTTTAAGAGAGATTTCATATTTTCTTTCCCTCATTATTGTAATGAGAGAATTTTTATTGAAGTGATTTAAAAAAGAAGGGTTGAAATCTATTTATAGATGTTATTAGCATGTTTCTTATTTAATGGAGGGATAATTTCCTTACATGCATCTTTGTGTATCTTGATTCTTTGTTAATTTCTTATACACCCTCCTTACATATTTGGATATATTATGTTTTATATCATTTATTAATTTTGGGTTTTTCAAGCATAAAATCATAATTTAATACTAACGTATTACATTTCATCTTGTGGCAATCAAAACATCAACATGAAAAAGATGTACATGATATCAGTAAGTTATCATTAGATAGGTGTTCTTGGATGGATTGAACCTTTTAACCTAAACAAAGCTAAAATGGGGGTAAAATCTAAAGCGATCACTGTATTAAAAGGATTGAATGAACTAAAAATAAATGGAAAGTCCCTTGTGAGTAAGGGGAAGGGTAATGAAGAGAGAAAAGAAAAGAGCTCGATAAAGTGGTAACTTGTATGTTACGCTTCGAAGAGGTGAAGTCATAACAATCTTGTTATATAAATCATCTTAAGGTAGAAGTTGGCCTTATAGCTACTATTGTATACTTAGTCCGCACCCGATGTACCCCATTCAACTACTTTGAACCATTCAATTTGATACCTGCTTAATATAAACCTATGAAATAATCCTTTGAAATAATTGTTAGGACAAAACTATGGTTTAACTTTTCAGAAGAGTAGTTGTAAAACCTATAGGTACATGTTACTTGGTATACAAACCAGAAGATTGAAGACTATAAGGCTACTTAAGGAGACTCATGTAGTTTTCTTAAAGTTAGAAAAAGGTCAATCATAAGAACATAAAACCAGCCAATTCTTCTTGATCCTCATTCTTTAGTCCCATTTGCTAAAATTCTAGTTTTTGGGTGCTTTACTAGTGAATCTACTCTAAACCTACAAAACATACTATAAAGGAATGAGCGACACTTGCTCTCGCTCAGTAGGTAGGATGGAGATAGAAGTATGTATTTAACATAAAACAACTAGGGTTTTCAAGTAGTTTTAGTTAGATGCAATGCATATTTAAGTAAATGCTATTGCATGACGTTGTTCAGTCTATCGTAAGATTACAGAAATTTTCTTTGCTCTAATCCGGGTTAAAGAGTTTGACGTTTCATGTATGAATCGAAACTAAATTGGGGCTTATGTAATGTAGAACACCCTCCGCCCAAGACTATCTTGAATGACTATTCCCAACCTTACTGCAACCTCCTATCATGTTATTTAGTTCGACTAACGTTAGGGATAGGACCATTTTAACTATCCTCATCAAATGGGTTCATGTTTGGCCCGAGAATCCTAGCCATTGCCTTTAATGGGTTGTGATGCATATCAATTTAGATGTTAGGCCAAGTTTAAGTTAGTTTGATGTTTGGAGTAATCAACCATGCTCAAATAATTCAAGCAAAATAATATTTATAGACCAAACATAACATGGAGCTTAGCTCCTACCATAGCAAATCTGATCTCAAATACATACGTCATATATGTACAAATAATTAACTATAATCACAAGCTAGTACATACCAAAGTTTTCAAGTATTTTAAAATAACACTTCAAAGTGTGGTGAAGCACTAGTCCTACTTACCTAGTTTGATTGCTCGCTAACTTGATTATTCACTTGTCACCCTTTGAGAAACCCTATATGTTAATCCAATTAATTGTTTTAATTACTATATAAGGCATAAGATATCATTAATTTGTTCATCTTCATAAGAATTAAGTTGATTTGGAATTTAATTTATAAGTTATGTATGCGTAAATATAAAATGTTAGAGTCGTATCATAAATGAGTTTTACCTTTAATGCCTTTTGAGTTGTGGTCCGAGCTATGTCATCTGTAGAGTTTTTAGATTGGAAAGCTTCTTAGCCCTCCTCTGAGCCAAATCGAAGTTAAGATTGATAATAGTACTAACCTTTAAATTAACATTTGAGTCTAATAAATACTCAATACTTCTAATGAAATGTCCTTTGAAGTAGCTTCTAAGTGTTCACATTTGCATATTTTCATTTCAAATTCCCTTTGAATTACCTTCTGAGTCAGCCATTATGTCTACTCCATTTAAAGTTTTTTAATAAGCTACCCTCTGAACTATCCTCTGAGTTTAACTATCTTCAAAGTTGTTAAGATTAAATCTTCTAATTTAGTCTCTAAGATTCCCTTGTTTATGGTTCCTATGAGAATTCCCTTTGATTAACTTCTGAGTATGGACCTAGTAAGATTTTTACTTAATAAACCCTTTGAGTTATCTTCTAACTTTGCTTAAACTTTGTATAACCATTTGATTTACTCACTCTTTCCAATTCCAACTACAATAAACATCAATAGTATATACAACATCAAAATACTCCATTAGAATCTTATTTTACACATCATTACTTATCAATTTTCAACTCCATTTAGTACTAAATTACATGTATAAGTAGCATATTCTTGATTTTCATGGCTTCCTCCTACAAAACTCAATCTAATAACTCCAGTATATTATAAATACTCCACTAAACAATTGAACTCAAAATTTCAGTAAAGTCTTTGGGAAAAATTTACTAATTTGTACCAAAAACATTATTTTAATCATAATTTAGGGGTTCAAAGATTCATAAAAACTTAGAAAATAGTTTTGTTAAAAAAAACTTTACATAGCATTTTAATATAAGTATAGAAAAGCTTACAAAAGAATTTGGGGGCTAAAACTAAATCATTAAGGTAATTTAAGACAATACTGAAATTAGCTCGATTTTGTCAATTTCTTAAGAACGTAATTTTTATCTACTAAATTTGTATAAAATAATATTTTTCTTGAATTCTACATATAAAAATACTTAAGAATTAATTTTTCTAGAATTTTCAGGATAGGATTAATATTTTTTATAATTTAATGAGTTTTGGCTTAAATTAGGGAACTAATTAGAATTAGTTGCTTTGGCCACTAACAATGGCCACCTCCTTATCAGCAAGGCTAAGTGCAACTTGCTACTTCTAGTGGCGGGGCTGGTTCACTTCCAATTGATAATCTAGCCTTTGAATACCCAATACCTTAGATCACACTTATTTTTCTTCAATTTTCCCATAATTTCCTCTTAAATATTCTCAACCCAACCTTATTTTTCAATTGCATGTAGAAGCTCATGAAGTGGTTTTCTAGATTTTATAGAGCATTTGAAGAGTTCAAAATGAATTTTCTCTCTCCTTAAATCCCCTTTTATATTAGTCCTTTATGTGTCAACTTAATAATCCCTTACCATAACACTTATCCTTAGTCTTCCATGCCTATTCTAAACGCATTCCAGATGCCCCATTAATTTTATGAAATTTTTTACTATTCTTTTTTGCTTATTTTAGCTTAATTTGCACTTAAATTGGGATATTTTAAACAATTATGGGTATGTATTTAAGAGTAAAAATTACATGTGGCATATATATATATATATATATATATTCTATATGTTATTTTATGTCATTTAATAATTTATTGCATATATAATTTATCTCTAAAATTTTGCTAACCATCAAAGTTTATTTTGTACAATTACGTTGATTATTAAATAGTATGGTAGAAAATTATTATTTTGGCTATATTTTTATTATTTTGTTATATCTTAAAGATCTAAGCTCACTGTACTCATTGATTAAAGTTCCTAGCCTATTCCTAAATTTCTAACTTAATTAGGGTAATTCCACAAATACCTTAAATTGTTCGCTCAAAACATAAAGGTGAAAGTACGGTTTTACATTTATTAGCATACACTTGCTTTGTTACTGTA
Organism: Lumnitzera littorea; assembly: GCA_024138015.1. Classification (NCBI taxonomy): domain Eukaryota; kingdom Viridiplantae; phylum Streptophyta; class Magnoliopsida; order Myrtales; family Combretaceae; genus Lumnitzera; species Lumnitzera littorea. Next base: position 26,736,207 of record JAMXBB010000002.1, read on the forward strand.
CTCTATTAGCATAGTTTGCTCACAATCATTATTTCTCGGGATTAGCAAGCTATTGCTAAATCTTGTTATGTATTGACACTTAATATGTATACGTATTATTATGTCACAATTTGAATATTGCTTTGTATTTTATAATTAAATTTGCTTCTTTCTATTCTATGTTTAATGAAATGAATTTTGCAAGGTTGTTTTCGATTAGTTTTTATGGTCAATCCTTATAGTGTTTTATATATTACGAACTAAAATATTTGTATTTTTAAGGATTTACTACTATTGTTGTTAATTTCATGCAATCAATAATAACTACATACATTTTTAAAATAATTATACTTTTTAACTTTGCACTATTATTTTATTAATATAATTTTTTGATCTTACGTCATGGATTATTTTATCTAATATCTATGAATCTTTCACTAAAATCTAGCTTAATCAAGCAACTCATGAGAATGCTCTAAGTTGATCGTTTGGAACTTGGTTACTAAAATTATAAGGCCTCACACTACGAGCAAAGGGAAAGGTAAGAAAGAGAGTGAAGAAAAGAGCTCGATGAAGTGGCAAGATGAGCATATTAGAGATTAGAGAAAGCCTTATGCTATAGTTTACCACACTAGAAAATAAAGTACTAAATAAAGAAGCAACTAGCTTCTTTATTAGTATATTATGAGTCAACTTAATTAAGCTTGTTATATCTCCTCAATGCCATGAAATAACAAGTTATCAAAAAGTGCAAAGGGTTGATGTAAACTAGTTATGATGGCTAGGAAAAGGTTGAATGCATTGGTGGGTAACAAAATAAAATGATAGCTCATGATTGCAAACTTAGAAGAAATCTCAAAACGGGAGTTACTACATTTTGATAGTCATTGGTGATTAGCAAAGGAAAAAAAAAAAAATTGAGGTAACTTGGTGATTTTAAATTAATTATTGATATAAACTTCTCAAATAAGATTGTTTCTCTTATTGTCTAATATGTAATGTACACTGATCAACAAGTCATAATACTTAAAGCCTATGACAAAAAGTTAAGATAAGCTTTTAACAATGCATCTTAAGAAGGGAATGGAAGAAATTTACATGGCAACCTTTAGGTTAAATAGAGAAGAGAAAAAGAAAGAGGTCATGGAGGGGCATTGAAAAGGATCCCTTGATAAGATGATATGAGAACTCCTAGAGAAGTTCTTTCAAGACTTCAAGAAAACAATTGAAAGGAAATTGGGAGTTATAAGTAGATAGGGTATAATTTATTCGGAATAAGTTAAAGTACGCTTACAGCCTCATGAAGTTGGAATAAAGAGGGTTAGACCAAAATATGGAAGTTAAGAGGACCAATAGTAAGGAAATTAGATCCATATTCCAAATTCTGCCATCTTAAAGAGAGCAATTATTAAACATTATGATTCAAATAGAGGGGATATCTTAATTAAACACACATTTTAATTAAAGGGTGATATTATTAGTCATGTTAGATGGTCAATGTGGAAAGTCATGACAAGATGTGTTAGAACCAACAGTAGTTGCCAAACTAGTGGAATTTCTTCCCTTTTGCAAACACTAATGGAAGAGTATGTGAACTTATATGTGAATCTATTGAAGTTTAAGAGATATGAAACCATCATATATTTTGTGAAACCTACGAGATATAAGGCTAAGGTCACTCTAAACTAATTTAATAGGTTATGGCCAAGTAAGAAACAACCATGAATATTATTAGTCACTATAATGGTTAATATGGAGGATTCGGATAAAGTTGTTCAACCATCAATTGATCCCATGTAGATGGTTAAGTGGAGTAATTATATGTTGTCATATAATTCCATTATTGGACCTCTAAGTTGCCAACCAATGGAATCGCATTAAGTTGATCTCCTACCTTATTAAAGGATGGATCAAAGAATAAACACCTTAATGGGGTTTGTTAAGGAGTAACTAGAGTTTAATGCCTTGAGAGAAGTCTGTAAACAAAAGGAGTAGGTTACGGAAATCTTAGGTTGAAAGATGCATTAGTATTACATAGATAATACACAATGTATGTTGTCATACCTCTAAATTGAGACATGGCAACCCCATACCTACATATATATATATATATATATATATGTCAATATGTATGTGCTAAAATTCAAAACACCTTCAAATAACTACAAATATATTGAATAACCACAAATTACTCTCCATGAAGTTACATCCATATAATACCACTACCTCTATGGCAATACACATATAATAATCCAAAGTAACCTTTTATATAGCCTTCAACATAGTCTATTACACAAAAAAGAAGATAAACACACTAAATAAGCCAACCATCTACATAGTCCAATATATAATAGACAAACCTAAAAGTTATTTAGATCTTCTATCTAGTCATCATGATCCTCAAAGCTACTCTCATCTGCTCCACTTCCATAATATAGAAGAGAGCAACACAGCCTAGCATGTTAATACCACATTTACCTACAAATACCATGTCATAAAGTCACACACACATACATAAGTCTAGTGCACTGGGTGATAGATTCTTATCTTTAGTTATGTAACTCAATACAATATAATCTTTGGTATTTCAAGATTTTAGATAACTTATGACCTTGCAGTTCAAATATATAATATATATATATATATACACACACATATAGTGTTAGGTATTTTTCGGTCAAAAGTACATCATGTCATCTTAAAATGAATACTGGATCAGCCATTAGTTAAATCAATAGTTATGTAACTCAATACAATATAATCTTTGGTATTTCAAGATTTTAGATAACTTATGACCTTACAGTTTAAATATAATATATATATATATATATACATGCATCTAGTGTTAGGTATTTTTCGATCAAAAGTACATCGTATCATCTCAAAATGAATACTGGATCAACCATTAGTTAAATGAATCCACTACAATTGTCCAAAAAGGTGCTTCAAAACACTAACACAACTCAATAATAACTTTCTCTTAGCCACCAACCCATTTTTATAGTATCAATGTTCGTTAACAATCCTCTATAATATAATACCTAAAACTACTACATCATTTTGATATGCAATTTTGCTTGGGATAAAGCTACATAACATTCAATGGGCATTGACCTATTCTCGATAGTGTTCCTTGATACCTAGCTCTAGCCTTAGCTAAGCATAATTAACATTCATATTGAATATTGAATATTATTAAGTTCATTTGTTACTCTAGCCCAATATGTATAAACAATACAAAGGGTAATGATGCCCGAGAATCACTCTCTAAAAACAACTTACGGGATGTTTACTTTGTTGAATAAAATAAAGAGGGAATGAAATTAGAATTACCAATGAATAGAATAAGGGTATAATGAGGGGTGAATGGATATTACCATGTTCACTTGATTGTTCTCTTGATGGAATTGATCAAGGAATTGAAGAACATTAGGCTAAACTCAAGAAGGGGGGTGAATTAAGTTTTAAGGACAAATTGCAATTCCTTTTGAAAATAAGTACTAAATGCAACTGTGAGTAAGATCAAGATAATGATAATATAGTAATGAATGCAGAAATTAAAAAAGATAGGGATGAGAAGATCAAGCTCAGATATAACGTGAAATTCAAACCGCTCTCTACTCTCCACGAACATACAATGCCTTTAACCGAAGACTTCATGCCACTTTATTGATTTCTCAATCCAAACTCTAAGAGCTACACACACACAAACTTGATTACATAAGTTTCATACTCTCAACTCTTAACACAAATCACAACCTCAACTCACAACACAAAACTCAACCTCAAAGATTATTGGTGTAGTGCTTTTAACTCTCAATACTTTACAATTAATAGCTCATAAGTACTATACTTCAAATCTCTCTAAATATTAGTAAATTAGGGTACAATAGACAATAAGAATAAAAACACAAAACAATATTGGAATATTGCAGCAAAAGATTAGTTTTCCCTTGTCCTTAGTTGGGTTGTTGAGCATTTATATCATCTCATTCAATTCTTCCCATTATAGTGCATTAAATGCTCCAATGGCTAATTGAATTAGACTTATTAGCATACCGATACCTTATCTTTATTGACAAGTTGATAACAAATTGCACTACCAACATGAACATTAGTAAGTGAACCGGCAAGCCAGTTCCTTGATCAAAAGCAATTTCATCTCCTTATCTAGGCTACTTTACCGTTAAGCAGGTAATGCTTTGGAACCGTAAACCGGTAGGTCAAAAATCACCTGAAAATACTTTTAATCAACAAACAAATACATTTTGCAATCTAATTCTAAGATCATTTGATCACTACTCAAAAGATTAAATTTCTTATTTAATTATTGAGCAAATTAATCTAATTAATTATTGAGCAAATTAATCGATCTTATTTAATTAATTCAATATAATCAAATAATACTTAGTTTAATCATTCACTTGTTTTGTTCTATTTAAAAACAATATCTTTAGATATATACTTTTTTATTTTGTTCTCATGAAAATCAACATGTCTAATTATACACTTTTGTTTTATTCTCATCAAATTAATAATGAACCCTAGGTTCAATAGGAATAAACAATGAAAAAAAAAACCAAAAAGTCCAAAATACCCCTTTAAAAATAATAAAATAAAAACACTTCCATGAACAAGATGAAAATTGAGCTTTGCTCTTCTTTTAGGTAAATTACAATATAAACAAAGAATAAAAATCTCACATCTCTCTCACTCATGTGAAACTAGCTTTGTTCTGCTAGGTAAGTTACATGGATGAAAAGAAAACACAAGATGGAAGTAACATCCCCATAGAAACTTGAGCTTTGTTCTTATGTGTAAATTGCAAGATGTACGAGAAATGTAAATGGACAAAAGATGGAATTACATGAACTCAACAAAAGTCATTGATATTTTTGGTAAATTACAATATAAATCCCTACTAGAAATATCTGTTGGCTAGAAAAAAAAAAAAAAAAAAACAAGAACAAGGATGAAACCACAAATTAGAAAACAATAGCCCGAAACTCCATAAACTAATTAAAAAACCCTAACCCAAGCAATTGGGTAAATCTATTAACTTCCTTCACGGTAATCAATTTATCACCACTCACCATTAGATCTAGATTGGCGATGATCGTGTAGTTAGGTTTCGATTGGGCTTGGGATTGCAATTTGAACATGAAGACATGGATGAAGCCAATGATGAAGACATGAAGGAAGACACGATGGGTTGCGATTATGATAGGTAGCGATTAAGATGGAGACTACGATTTTGGTGATGATGGAGGGCTACAAAGCTTAAGGTTATAAATAAGATAATTGGCTAATGTTTTGTTTGAGGGTAAGAGATATAATTATGAGGTTGGAATTGGGATTCAAGGCTTTGGCTTTGGAATTGTCATTCCTTGATTTTTTGGAATCAAGATTCCTAGGAATCCCTATTACGGAGGCCACAAACTAACTAAACAAAGCAATAAGGTTCATGTAAGGAATAAAAGGGGAATGGAATCTTCATTCCCCCAAAGTGAATAGCCCGTTAAAGTTTCAAACGTTCAACTCTTGATTCAAGTACATATTAATGCCAATTACTTATTCATGGATTTTAGATTTAACCTAAGCTTATTTTATCTAATCACAACTAGGGGTGTAAATGAACTAAATCGATTTGCAAGCTACTCAAGCTCGACTCAAGTTTTATTCGAATTCGATTTGATGATAATCGAGTTGAGCTTGAGCTCTAACTTGAACTATTCGAGTAGTAAATTGAGTCGAGCTCAAGTTTTAAAATATTAAGCTCACTAGGCTTACGAGCTTATTCGAGCTTGGTATAATTTTTAATTTATTTAAATATAAGCAAATCTGATATTAATTAAGAAAAATTTATGAAAAAATTTGAGCTTAATTGAGCTAATCGAGTCGAGCTTTAAACTTGCTATTTATATTTTTAAGTTAAGCTCGAGCTTATCAAACTTCAAATCGAGTTCAAACCCAATACTATTCGATTTAACTCGATTTAATTATACCCTTAATATCAACCCTTGACACTGAGGTAAATCCATTATTTTTTCCTTTAATCCATTTTCTATCTCATCATCAATACCTAGTAATTGCTTACTCTTTATTAATAACATTATGACTCAACATGATTTTACTTATATGTATTTCTTTCTTATTAACATTGTTAGTATTTTTGTCAATCCTAATCTATCATTACTAATACATTTTCTACCAATGTTATTAGTATAATAATAATTATTTTTCAATTTAATATCATAATTGGCGCATCAAAATAGAATTAGGCCGTTAAGAGGATGGCCTTGAATTTGGTCAGTTGATCGGTCCCTTGTTAACCGATTGCAACTATAAACGGCGGACGGTTGGCTGACAACCCCTACCCCAGGGTGTGTGAAAACAAGTTTTCAAGAAAATTCATTCTTGTGCTAAAATCTAAACTTAAACTTTCCCAAAATACGGTTTACATAATCATCACCATAATCAAATAAATCTTGACAATATCGTCTATAATTCTGGAAAACTTTCCATAATCAAGGGAACATCACTGCTATTATCGGAAATACCGATGTTTCAAACACTTCCATAATCAAACTCCCCATATTTGGTTTCAAGATTCTATATATCTCATTCAAACACTTGCAATAACCATTAAAAAGTAAAACTTTTAAATCTACTCTACAACTAATGACTCTTACTTCAAATTCCCAAACTGCCACTTGTTTGGGATCTTACTTTCAGATTTTTTTTTTATTTTTCATTTATTATTATTATTTTTTTTTTTTGCGAATTTTAAAAATCAAGGATAATGGGGAAGGTTTTGCTAATCCTCTTTCTTGAATAAAGCCATTACTAATGATGCACCACTAAGTTTCACAAACCTTCATAAACTAGCTTCTTCTTCTTCTTCTTTTTTTTTTTTTTAATATAAGATTCAGCACCAATTTTACCATTAGAAGAAAATAAACGAACTTACTGAAAATTCAACATCAAATTCTACACCCAAAAAGACCTTTTGTATACCTAAAGCCAACAACACTTCGTCTTAACTTGTTGAATTCCAAAAGAACCTAATTACGGCTTGATAACCATTAAAGAAATTTGGAAGATAAATAAATTACCTTATTGATTTGCCTTATTGGTGAAAGTTTGAGAGAGAATAAAAATGACTTTATGGAGAGAAAATAGGATTCTTTTAATAAAAAAAAAAAAAGAAGGTAGAATTTAAAAGAGGAAAAGGTTATCACTTAAGATTAGGATTACTTGGTGGCAGAGTAACTCCCAGTATTACCAAAGATTCAAATTTTCTATGGCGAACGATGCACAATTCTCTACTAACAAATCTGAACTCCTCCATACAGGCCTGCATATTTTCTATTACTTGTATTTTTTGCAACCAGGACATGGAAACTACGGAACACCTCCTTGAAGATTGTCCTATTGTATAAAACTTACGGAGCTCAATCTGCAACACTCTAGCATTTGCTCCTTCCTTTTGCCTTGCGTTTCTGGAATGGTTGAAAATAGATTGCAGACTTTCGAGAAAATTGTTGAACGAATCGAAGCCCACTTGGCCAATATCCTTTGCTTTCTTCCTTCAGGCAATTTGGAATAAAATCGAGAAGACAACCTATTTGCATTGTCCACAGATCGCAATAACTAGATTACACGGGCAAGAGTTTCTACAACTGATTTTCGGTTAATCAAGCATGTCTCAAGACGCCATCAAATGAAGCAAAGCTATCTTAGTAGAAACGATCCTTCCTTCCTTCCTTACCCATGAGTTAATGACACAAACACAATTTTTATTTTCATAGATGCTTCAGTTCTCGTGAGCCATAATAGAGCTGGTGTAGGTGCTGTCTTCTTGCACAGGGGAAAAGTTACATCCACTACTGGACCAATGATTTGAGCTATACATCCCAGGGAGGTACAAATTTATGAATAGGAGATGTTGTACAAGAATTCACACCAACTACGCCTAACAAGTGAGATGGGTGCATAAGAATGTTATGCTTGGCCTGGGATATCCATTTTATGTAAAATATAAAAATATCGAAATGTTTTTTGTCACCTCTCCTCTTTATTCCAAGTGAAAGCGAAAACTTATGGGGTCGTTTTTGTAACTGGATAGCCATCAGCTTTCAAATCAATACAATAAAAAAAAAAAAAAATTATCGATTTTGGATCATCCTCAACAGAAGCAGAACTATGGGGAATTGCAATGGCACTAAAGATTGGTTTGCATAAATTTTCTTTACAAGTTATTCTTCTAAATGATTGTTAAGAAGCTTTTGAACTCGTCCAAATTTCTAACCAAGATTCTTTATATTTGTCTGATGTTGTCTTTTTGTAGGGACCTGAGCTGCAAGTTTAACAACATGGCTATGAAGCACATCAGTAGGGAATTTAATGTTGCTGCTGATTTGCTTATAAGGAAGGGAGCATTTTTAGATTCTACTTTAGTTTTTGATTAATCCTCGCCTTTAGGAAACAATTTAGATGATATTTTGGACTTAAGTACTATATAAGGACATGCTTAACACTTGAGACCTTCGCCTTCTCCTTTTATTAAATAAACAAATGTTTCTACCGAAAGAAAGAGGTCACTTAACTACTTAATTAGTACTTTGCCAAAAATTGCTAGAATTCCATCTAATTTTATTTATAGCTTTTCACATAATGATGAAATAACTTGCTTCCCATAAGCTCTATCTTGAGAATTCATAGACGTTTAATATTTAAGGGCCCATTTGACTTGGAGGTAAAAAAAGAGAGAATAATACAACTATTGTCTTTTTAACTTTTTATTACCTCGTATATTTGGATTTTAGGAAGAGAATTCCTACTTATGGTACCTTTTCTATTTCTTGTAATGAGCAAATGGTTGATACCTTTTAAAAAGTAGAAATTTTTTTTATTACTTTTGTAGAGGGAATAAAAGATTAAGTAACCTTATCATAGCCCCACCAAAATTTAAATTGATGAAATTATTCACCTAAAAATCGGGGCAAATTGGTACTTTTGGTTATATATCAACTCAATAAATCAATTAATGAGTACAGTAAACACCGAAATATGTATTTTGTATAATGGAAACTTACATGAAGACTGTAATAGAAATATTTGACCTACTCTTGCTAATAGTTATTTTTAAGACATAAGTTTTCTCAAAAAGTATAAGCTTTGTACTTTTACAAGTCAGTTCCAAATAGCAAATTTAGGGCGTATGCAAAGATAGCTCGATAACGGTAATAATTCATGAGTTAGTTTTAGGATTTAGTCAAGAACATTTCATTGATCTGTAATATATAAAAATATAATAAAATAATAATACTATAATTAAAATTTTAATTTTACTATATTACACTATATTATATTATACGTATCGAAAACATGCGGTTTAGGTAATGAAAAGTAACTAAATCATAGAAATAAATTATTTAGACTATAAAATTTTTTAATGACCTAAATTAATGTGTAAAAGTAATATACGCACTTCGGATATAATTATTATATATAAATATATACTCGTTATTACTTAAAATACCTAAAATTATGTAAAATTAACTAAAAATTATTTAAAAAAATATTTACAAAGGATAAAAAAATATAAAATCAATCAAATTTAGTAGCTTTAGGCATGGCTTATTTCTTAGATAGCTGTTGATTCAAGGAGATAGCACTTAACAATTAAACAAGTACTGGCGAAATATGTACTCATGATGTATGTGCTAAAACTAAAGAAAAACATAAATTAAAAGCTCATTACAACTTTTTTTTTCCTTGCAAACAAATCTTAAAACTTTCAATTTCAATAATAAATTCATAGACATTCTCAAATGAAAAAAAAAAAAAGATTCAATTAGATGAGAATTTTCATTTTAGTATAAAGTCCTAGAGTTATAATTGAAAAGTATTATTAACAACAAAAGAAAAGGTTTTAGTAATTTAGTTAAAATAAATTATGTAAGAAACCAAAGTAGCCTGAGGTTTTATTATTATGGAAAATTCTTAATGGAAATTGATTTTGGTGAGAATTAAAACATATTATTAATGGCAAATGAAATCACATAAATTATTCTTTTTCTAACCATAAAGTGGCATATGTTACACCTCGAAAAGATGGAGTCGTAATAGTCTCATTATGTAAACCATTCTAAAATAGAAATTGTCTTTACAGCTGCTGTTCTAGACCTAATTCACACCAAGTGTACTTGATTTTATCCCTTTAAAGCGTCCAATTCGATACTTGTTTAATATAAATCTATGAAGTCATCCTTTGAAATAATTTATTAAAAATAAACTTATAATTTCACATTATAAAAGAGTAGTAATAAATCTCACAAGTACTTATCATTTCACATACATACCAAAATATTAAAAACTACTAAGCTCTTTGTGAAGTGCTGTGTAGTTTTCCTTAAAAGATAAAAAGCTAATAGTAAGGACAATAACCAACCATTTCTTGTTGAATCTCACTCCCTATCTCATTTTACTAGTATTCTGGTGTTGGGTAGACACTTATAATCTATTTAAGACTTATAAAACAAATTATAGGAGAACGAGTAACAACTTGCCCAGTTAATGGGGTAGAGATAGAAGTATGCACTCAACGCATCACAAGTAGGGTTTTCAACCAAGTTGGTTAGATACAATGCATATACAAGTAAATAACATCGCACGATAGTATCCGGTTTGTCGTAAGATCAAAGAAATTTCACCCGCTCTAATCCAGGTTGAGGAGATTGACGTCGTGCACTCACGAATCGAGACTAAATCAGAGCTTGTACAATAGAGAACACCCTTCTCTTATGACAACCTTCAAACTATGACTCATAACCTTACCGTGATCTCCTCTCCTATTACTTAGTTCAACTAAAGGAGGGGAAATGACCATTTTAACTATCCTCATTGAATGGAGTCCATGTTTGGCTCAAGAATCTTAGTCATTATCCCTAGTAGGTTACAATGCATATCAAGTTAGATGCAGAACCGAATTTAAGTTAATTCATTTTTAGGATGATCAATCAAGTTCAAACAATTTAAACATAATATTCATAGAACAACCATAACATGGAGTTCGAATCCCATCACAGCAAATCGAAACCTAACCACAAACGTTGTATATGCACAATTAGCTAACTATAATCATAAGCTAATATATACTAAAGTCCCCATATATTTTGAAATAATATCCTAAAATGTTGTGAAGCATTGATCCCATTTACCTGTTTAAATGCTCACTATAGAAGACTCGGGTTGTCAACGATCTGATTATCGGGGAATCCTATATATATAAAACATAAATTTAGTTTTTGTAATAGTTACAAAAACTTTAGGATTTGATCTAAAACGGTTATATATATATATATAAATATATTATCATAATAATATATACGTTTTGTTAGTGTATATATATATACATATATATATCGAGTTAAGTTATTAATTATTGATAATATACGTAATTTATACTATTACGTATTATATATCGTTTCAATTGCATCAAAATGTACTTTTAATTGATTTAATCACATTTCAATTCTAATAGGATTACTGTAATACGCACATTCTAAAATATTATTGAGTTATAGGTTATATTACCTAAGATTATCTAATTTTAATAAAATTAGTATTGTTAGTTTTGTACAGACTTAAGATATATGTTATGGGTCCTATTTCTAGATATGAGTTTTAACAAGTAGTTTGAGCTTTTAATAAAGTTATATGAATCTATATAAATATTATCATATTACATGTATTTTAGGTTATTAAATTGTATTTTACCTAATTTGTCAATATATATGTATAATATAGATATTATCTAACCCTAATATATATATTATATATTCCAGTTATTAAAATACCATTAAACATATTAAAAATATAATTTTTATCCAATTTAACCAATACACATATAAATAGTTTTTATTCAACTATTTATCATATTTTAACCTATTATTACTAAAAATGAGTCCCGATTTATAATTTAAGTTATTTTACTATGTAAATTCATAATAAATAGCTCGGGTTATCAAATAATTCCCCCAAAATTTCTATAAACTCCTAAAAATATAGGGAACTTAGCTAGTACTTGGTTTCAGGTTTTTGATCTATCATCTATATATTCATATTTATGATTTTACTCTTAAATTATCCTAAATTATCTAATTACAATCCTTTTTGCACTAAATTGATTTCAACCTATCCCAAAATTATCATTGTTCACTAGAAATCAGTACATGTCCATTTCATCATTTAATTTCATAATTTCCTATTTATTTCACAATTTTAGCTTATTTTCGAGCTATTTTTAGGCCGAAAAATAGGATAATTATTAAAAATATTCAAATAAAAATCAAGCTACATATAAATTATCTATATATCATATATATCTTATACAAAAATTTTGAGCTAGAAATTATATCATTTAGTATATTTATTTTGAATTTTAAATTTCGGGTAAGTAGTATATTTGTTAAGTAAGTACATTAAATATTCATAATTTTGTTAAAATAAATTTACGAAATGAAAGTACATCTAAAATAACCTAAAAATTAAAATTTTCATATTTTTTCTATTTAATTAATAATTTTTCAAAAATAGAGAAAAATAGGTTTGAAACTTAGAACTTAATTTCATCGAAGCTTCGACCACCATTGGTTAGAGAGGGGTTGTTGGCCGGCCTAGGCGATGGTGGCTTTGTTAGGTGGTGGTGGTGCTCTATGTTAGGTCATCAAATGATCTAGGAACTATCCTAACTCGGTCCTTACTCTGTTTTTGTTTTAATTTTTTTCTATTTTCCTTTGATTTTTTTTTTCCTTTCTATAATTTGGGTTCCTAAACGTATATCTGTTGTAAGGGGAGTCTTATTTATAGTAATTAGAGTTGGTTGAATTTTTTCTTAATTGTTAAGTAATTTATTTTAATATTTTTCTTGAGAAATAAAAAGTATAAAATGGTAAATGGTTGATAATTTACTTGTGAGTCATCATTTCCAGCTGTTGTTGAAGTGTCACGTAGGTAATTTTAGTAAAATTTGAATAATTTAAGTATATTTAATTATTATATTAATATACGTATATATATACACTATATATATAACACACGTAATGAATAATTATATGCATATAACCATGTTTTTGACGTATCTTTTATTTTTAAGATATTTTCCTCATTTAATTTTTACGAATTTAACACTTATTATGTATAATTATATAGTTTTAGGTTAATTTACCAATATATTTATTATATATATCGGATATACTCATAAATATACATGTATACTTATATAGTATATTATGCTATATTATTTTCTTTTATTGCCTAGTTAACTTATTTCTAAGTCTTTGTCGTATTCCGAATTCAATTTTAAGGATTTTGATCATTTTTACACTATATTAAATAATCATACTTTTAAGGGAAAAATTAGGATTTTAGGTAATTATTTTCAAAATCCAACTTTACCAAATCAGTTCAACTACTTTTTCTATTTCAATCATAAAGTTTAGATTCAATCGAATAATTTTTTTTAAAACTCATAAATTTAGGTATGGTTGCCGTAAACTCAACTTTAGGATCTCATATGGATTAAATTCTCACTATCTTGATTATATTCTTAATNAATTTTTGTGAATTTAACGCTTATCAGGCATAATTATATAGTTTTAAGTTAATTTACGGATATATTTATTATACATAACTGGTATACTCATATATTAAATTATACTATATTATCTTATTTTATAACTTAATTAATTTATCTTTAAGTATTCATCGTATTCTAAGCATGATTTTAGCAGTACCAAGCAATTTGATACCATATTAAACAATTATACTTTTAGGGGTGAAATTGAGATTTTGAGTAATTATTTTGAAAATTTAATTTTATCGGGTTACTTCAACTAATTTTTCTATTTTAATCATAAAGTTTAGGCTTAATCGGATAACTTTTTCCAAAAGCCTTAAATTCAGGTACAATTACCCTAAATTCAACTTTAAAGTCTCATATAGAGTAAATTCTCACTATTTTATTTTTATTCCTGATATTCTTATTATATTATGGATTTCCAAATGTACGAGAACTCCTCGATTAGGCTTATCATGTTTTTTGTAAGTTTCTAGATTAATTGGTTTACTTTCCTCGAATACCCTATATCAACTATTGATTATAATCGTACAAGGACAAGGCTTAGTTTTAACACTCAGATGCTTATGTCTGAATTGCTGATTTATGAGATATTACAGCATAAAGCTTTAATATTATATTTAGAAAATTCTTCATGGAAATTGATATTAATGAGAAATCAAATATCTCATTAATGGGAAAAATAATGACATAATTTTTTTTTTTTACCTTCCTCAAATTAATGACTTAAGTATTGAATTCTTAATAGGAATTGATATTACTGGAAATTGAAACATTTTATTGATGTTAAAAGGTTAGAGAAAGAAATATCGAAGTATGTGCATATGGAAAGAGAAGAACATTAAAGACACCAATATATTTTATGTATATTTTGAGGAATTGAGAAAAGGATGCCAAATTCTCCTCTTTTACTTTGATATTATAGATATAGATATGGAAGATAAGCTATAATATATAGCATATTAATTTGAACAATAATAGTCGCTATTCAATTAGAAAGAAAAATTGACAATTAAAATAGTTTTAAATAGAAGTTAATTCAATTAGAAATAAAATTGAGTAATAAATATAGTGTAATATAAGTGAAAAAGGAAAAAAGAGAGATTTGATGAAGTAATCATTTTAGCCTTGAAATTAGCATATGTATTTAATAGGTTTTGCTAATACATTTTAGGGACATTTTAAGGAATTGGGAAAAAAAATATAAAAACTCCCTTCTTTTGCTTTAGTATTATAGATATAGATATTATTATATTGATAAAGAATTTTAGCACAATATATTTTATTTTCATACAATACTTTTTTTTTTCCAAGTATAATTTAAGAATAGGCAATTAGTACAATGCATTTAGTTTGTTACCAAATTAGTAATGCTATACATAATATAAATTAGTCAATACTAACACATAATTAAGTTTTGAAACTTCAGGATGACAAATTTTCTTTTCTTGGGTAATATAATTATATTGCCAAAATTGTTTTAGCTTTTAGATGTCAATTTGATATATAGAATTTATGGTAAGAAACATAACTATTGAGGACAATTTTGCAAATTCAAAAATAAAATAATAATAATGATACTAATGACACCAAAGAGGTGTCTTTCGCTTTAATCATTTAGATGTTAAGGATGTGTGAAAGGCTTTTTAGAGAGAGAAGATCTCCATTTCACTCTACACAATTCTAGAATCATTAGTAATGTTCTCTGTAGGATTTCTTAGTGTCTTAGGGTTTTAGAAAATTTGAGAAAGAAAAAGAAGATTAAAGGAAAAATTATTGGAAAAATCAATGGAAAATAGTGTAAGCCGAGTTATTGTTGGTGCATAGGTTTAAGAAGCTTTTGGGTGCAAACCACTATCACCATCGGTTAACAGTAGTGGTGGCTTTTAGTGGGATCGACAACAAGGTGGAGGTTGTTGGTTGCTAGAAGGCAAGTTTTCTAGTGAGTCTAAATTTCATTTGATTTTCTTTAATTTACTAAAACTATTAAATTAAGTCTGAAAATTATCGAAAAATTTATTTTAGGATATTTTTACATGTATTATTTGAGAAAAATGTCAAATTGTAAAAATTCTAATGTGATAAATACCATTCTTAAGAAATTGTCCAAACCTATGTTGATTTTGAAGTTATTTTAAATAACCTTATTGGTATAGTTTCAAACTTAGAATTTTTCTGAAATATCACCATATATGATATGAAGAGATTTTAACCATAATTATTTTCTTTAATTTTTATGAATTTTTGAGCCTTTTAATTAAGAGAAAATACGATTTTCCAAAATCTTAACTTGATTATTTTTTAGGGAAATGAATTGCACCTACTTTAGAGTTAATGTAATTTGTATCTTATTGTGTTTAATAACATTAACTTGAGAATATGTTAAAAATTGGTAGTTTTAGATTTATTTTATCTAAAATAAAGTCTATGAGTTGAGGAGCTATAAATAAGGTTGGTGGAAAGTTGAATTAATGCGCATTAATGAGTTTTGAAATGAAAATAAGGGTTAAAGTGAATGACTTGGTGTAAATATGTAAGTTTAAACCTAATCACAAAGTTCATCAAAGGGTTTGTTAGAGGTTTGACCTAGAAAAAAAGAAGGAATTAATTCTAGGGTCAGATACTTGTTCAAATAGTTGGTTGGTATAAGAAACTTAGTTAGAATAGCTTCAAAGACTTTGTTAGAAGGTCATTAGTTAGTACGACTAATGTCAAATGCTTTATTAAAGGGTTCTTAAACAAAAACCATATAATAACTATATTTCTAAAACCTTATTTAGAGACTTTAACAATAAGTTAAAGCTTAATAAATGATCTAATATATGACTAGCAATTCGTACTATGGTATCATGTCTTGTTTATGGTTTCTTGTTCGGAAAACCTAAATTTGTAATATAACCTATTTATTAATCATATATGAAACTTAAACTCATGACTCGGCATGTTTTATGTCCGGATTGGAGTCATTTATATTAGGACTAATAATTCATGCTATTATGTTGTATTTCATTTATTTTAGGTTTGCACCGTTTGTTAATTAAAAAAGTATAATTGAATCTATAAAATATTTATAGATATAAAGGGAAAAAACAATAAAAATATTTAAATTTTATGAGTATAAATGATATAGAATTTTCATACTTAATAAAAAATCATAACCCAAACAAAAGTTTTTAAGAAAGCAAAATTTTACCAAATATATAAAATTCAAAAATTTAAGTTATATAACACCACTAAATTAAGTAGAAGCATGGATTAAATAGATATTAATCTTAATACTGGTTTTGATTTCCAAATTTATTACATTATTTGTTGGATTTCAGGAGAGAAAGTTAAAGAATTTACATATTAGTTCATAATTTTTTGCTAATTTAAATTGTGACGTAGCAAGAAGAGTATATAACATGACTAAATCACATTATTAAATTAGATAGAATCATGACTTAAATGGATATTAGCATTACTATTAATGTTAATTTTGAAATATATCATATTATCTATTGGATTTTTAAGGGTGATAGTAAAAAAATCTAAATATGAGTTCGTAATTTTTTCCCTTACAATGTAAAAAGAACGATATATGGCTAGAAATAATTTATTTATACGATAAAATGCGAACATGAAACAATATATAGCATTTCTCGTGTTTTGTGTTAAGGTTTGAATACTTAACTCGAACCCAGACATAAATTTAACCATGTTTAAATGGGTTTAACATATTTATGTCTCATGTCAATTTTTTTCAAATACCAACCCGTTTAAATTGTGTCGTGCCGTATCTTATTCGGGTCACAAGTTATCAACGCTAACCTAATAAACTTACTTAAACCAAATTACAACTACACTTAAATTGTTAAAATGACTTCTCTAAAAAGACTTCTTATACTTTGTATTAATTAAAAACTAAAATAATTGTGTTGAATGTTAGGGAAATGTGAAGGAAACGAGCATGAGACCTAAGGCAAACACACATCAACATCAAGTAAGTTAGGATAAGTACTTTATGGCACATTAGAGTATTATTTCAAGATACTTAGAGGAATAAGATTATTTGCTAGTGATTGAAGTTAGATTGTTTATGTACATACGACGTGTATGTTTGAAAACACCGTTTTGTTAGTTAAGAGATGAACTCCTTGTGGTATTTTCTAATCGATACTATATTGATTGGTTTGGTTTGAACGTAGTTGATTACCTATCAATTCGACTAATCTTAACTTAACCTTTAACTTTAAGTTGAAATTCGTAGTAACCCATTAAGGTTAATGTTTAAGGTATTAGGCCAAATATTGACACTTCAATGATAATGGCAAAAATAGTATTTTTCTTATATTTAGTCAAATTAAGTGGTTAAAGAGGTGGTTGTGATAAGGTTGAGAACCGTGGTTTGAAATTTGTCTAAGGAGAAGGGTGTTCTTTATTGTATAAGTATGGATTTGATATTATAATGTTATAGGGAAACTTCTCAATCCGGGTTAAAGAGGGTGTAATTTTTCTAACTTTATAATAAACCAGTTAAACATTATGTAATGATTTCCATTTGCTTGTTGTATTGTTTTTCATTTATGTTTGATAACGCTAGATGGTTATACTCTTATGACTTTGTCCTTTTTGACTAAGTGAGTTAAACTTATATCCCTATAAACTTTTTTACAAATGTGCCACATTATAATCATCCGTATGTTAGTGTACGGCAAGTCAGGGAGTAAGGACTAGATGAAAAATGGATCATCTATTATTTTCTTTTATCGTTTTATTTTTCTTTTACGGGATTACTATAAGGATCTTATTAGGTGGTTTCAAACTACTAGTTGATGTAAAATCTATGTAAATATGTACACCAATGGAGTCATAAGGTTTCTTTTAGTAAACCTAAACTTTTGATGTATTTATAAGTATAATGGAAGAAAGATACTATCTGTCTTTCAAGAAAAAATATTATGCAAAATTATTTCTTAGTTATTATATGTTATAGGTACCCATCTAATTGCTTTAACACTGGTTGAGTTGAGATCATCTTGTGTAGCTTATACATGTGATAGCCCTTAAGGAAGTTAACTTGTAACTTAGGTTGCTTTATATAGTAAGATTTTTATGACTCTTTGTTTGGGGCATGATAGAAGGCAAAGGAATCTTAATCCTCTTTTGAATTACAACATGTACCAAAATTATATAGATGAACAAATAAGATAAATATTAAATAGTTATGCAATCATGATTTTTAAATAGGTATAGAGCAAATAGACAATTGACAAAATAAATAAATAAAATTAGCTCATCATTTTGGAGTTATTATATATTTTGAACTTGTTTTTAAATCTTAGTGTTTGGCCAAAATACCATTAAGAATATATAGGCTACATATAAATAAACTACGTACAAGGTACAATACTTAGTACCAATAAGATTAAAAAATATATATAAAAAATAAAAGGAGAGAAGCTAATTGGAACCCATGATATAATATGCCAAGACATGGATTCTCTCTCTCCTCTTCCTTCGGTCCTCTCTCACCAACCCTGATGTTGTTGGGACCATTTTCAACAATTTTTTTACATAAAAAAAGTGACAAAATCCTTACATCCAACCAAAAAAGTTTGGAACCGTGCCTGAAATCGAATTACTACTTGACAAATCAAACTTTCATCGATGTCATTAGGGCCATCTTAGGTTTGGTGAGATATCGACATATTTCATTTCCGCTTTCCCCCCACCCCCTTATAAAAGAAAGAAATGAAGAAAATCTCATTGCATAACTTACAGATCTA
The DNA here is from genome assembly GCA_024138015.1 of Lumnitzera littorea. Taxonomy (NCBI): domain Eukaryota; kingdom Viridiplantae; phylum Streptophyta; class Magnoliopsida; order Myrtales; family Combretaceae; genus Lumnitzera; species Lumnitzera littorea. Next base: position 26,755,599 of record JAMXBB010000002.1, read on the forward strand.
AATCTCACCCAATCTTCCCAGCATTCCTCGCACTTCTCCAATTCTCCGTTCTCTATTCCAGGAATCATGAGTATGGAAGGCGTTCTTTTGGGTATGGGAAACCCTCTCCTCGACATCTCTGCTGTTGTCGACGACGAGTTCTTGCAAAAGTACGTGACTCTGCATATTCTCCCTCCTTTTCTCAATTTTCATTTATACCCATTCGTTTGTTTTTGCGTCTAAAGCTATTTGCTCTGTATACCCAATAGAGATCTGAGCCATTTATATTCATTTTTGCATCGAACATCTCCATTTTAGCTGGAATCTTGTGCATTGGTCTGATCCCGACTAGCTTTGATCTTTTCTTTTTTTTTTTTTTTTTCCATTTTTCTTTGATCATGCTCTTCTTCTTTTTTATTGTTGGCTTCTTTTCTGGATCTTGTTGTGCAACTCCTAATGTTGAATTTTCTGTTAAGTTGAGTTCAATGCAATTTAGAAGTCGGGATCTCCATTTAATTTTTAGATCTGTCTGACTGTCTATGTTCAATGAGAAGGCCGATTTGCCAATACATCTTCAATGTAAGAGAAAAGTAGTAAATTGTTTTTTGGTAATTAAAAGTAGTGAAATTGTATACAGGGGCCTTACCCAAAAAATTGTATGCAGGGGATCTTAAAGAGATCTGCTGACAAAGTTTTCTAGTCTTGTTCTGGTTTGTATCCTGTCGACCATGTGTTTGTTCTATATTTGAGTCCTATATAGCAGCATGTGTTGTTCTATATTTGAGTCCCATGTGGCAGCATGTGATTAGTAGGGAGAGGGTTTGACATGGGAATTTTATCATTTTTAGTATGGAATGTATCTAGCTGAACTTTAGGATACAGATTACTTGCAATTTTTCCTTATCTTGAGTAAAATATTGATGTTTTCCTGGACCTTTGTTAAGAAGTTCTTTTGTCTTTTGACAGGTACAACGTCAAGTTGAACGATGCTATTCTTGCCGAGGAGAAGCACCTACCTATGTAAGCCTCATTTGCTGTTTTTCTATAAATTCAAATGTCATTTTTTAAGACATGATATTGGATCTTGATTTGCTTATGGAGAGAGCTTCATTACATTGCTTTGCTTGTATGTCTGCTTTGTATTGTTGAGTTTCTATGTACGATGTATTTCATGCAATTTTATTTTTCTTGGTTAATATAGATTGTCTCTCTAGTTGGAAAAAGTAGTACTGTTTTAAAAGTGTGGATCCTTGTCATGAAGGATCGGGGGACGGAAATATTTTTTGTGCTATTCAAATTGGATAGAATGTGAATGTCATGGCAATGCCATGTATGAGATGCTGTGCTATTTTTCAGTATTAAGACTCTTGTTGAGGAATGTCTAGATGATTGAATTAATTGGTTGACTGGTTGTTCTTTGACTGTTTTTGTTTTGGAGTATTTACTGTTTGACATGGATAATTATATCACCTTTGCAGGTATGAGGAAATGGCTAGCAAGTACAATGTGGAGTACATTGCTGGGGGTAATGTATCACTGGGTTATTTTTATCTTTTTATTTCATTCCAATATTCTTTCAGTTTATCAGCATACATTGATAAATAACACACGCTCTATACTAATTGTTGTCTGCAGGTGCTACTCAAAATTCAATCAGGGTTGCTCAGGTATACTTAGGGTTTCTTTTAAAGGGCAATGTACTGTTAGTGGTTTGACATACTATTAACATTTATGTTTCTGTTTTGTCCAGTGGATGCTCCAAGTTACTGGTGCAACAAGTTACATTGGTTGCATTGGAAAGGATAAGTTTGGAGGAGAAATGAAGAAAAACTCTACACAAGCTGGTGTTAATGTATGGCACTTATTGTTTAGTTATCTTCAACATGCAAAAGCTTGCAGTTGTTTCATTATCTATTGCTGAAGCTTATAATGAAATGTTGACTCCTGTTCAATATTTCAGGTCCACTACTATGAGGATGAAACTGCCCCAACAGGCACATGTGCTGTTTGTGTTGTCGGAGGTGAAAGGTCAGATTGATATCACATAAAATTTTGTTTTGATTATTTTTGGTAAACTATTAGCGAACCATTTCACCCTAACATTGCGGAGCCAGTCTATTCATGGATGCATGACTCTTCAGATGTATTTGTCACCATGTTGCAGCATTGTAGTTGTGAAATGGGATTCTATTTTCACCTCTTATATGCCACTGTTGAACCAGTTCACTTGTCTAATTTCTTTTTGCTAAGTATAATTATCAAATGCCCAAATCAATCTAAAAATTTAGCCTTTCAGATCAGTTAGTTATGGGTCTAAATTATTATGGTATAATTGGAGGTTTATGTGCTCTTATCCCTGCATCATCAGTTGCTCCCTATTAAATTATTTCGTCAATTTGAGGAGTGCCATAACAAATGTCTCTTCTTATAAACCAGATAAGCTCTACAATGCTTTTAGATCAACTGTTGTGAAGATAAAATCAGCACTTCCTATACAGTAATTACTGGCCATATGCAAATTATTGGACTATATGCAACATCTGCCTAATATTTAGGAGTTCCGTCCCTTTATTGGTTAATTTATTTAACATCTTAGATTTTTGTGTCCAGAGTGTGTTGGAGTTACTCTACTCATAAAGCAATTTTATGCCAGTATTCCACATGGGTGCAGATATTTATGTAGGAACATGTTTATCTTCTTTAGCTACTTGCTTGGGACAGAGATTGATATTTATATCTTGCTTAGATTGTTCATGTTTTTCTAGTGTTGATGTTTCTTTTTCATTTATTGCTCGTTAATTATGAGACGCTGTCTATCTTTGTCTTTCTTCGCTAGCTCCTTTTGATGGCCTTTTAGATTGTCATTGCTAACCTGAAGCTTGTCCGGCATATTAGTTGACTAAGAAATGACTAATGGCTCTGTAGGTCTCTGATTGCTAATTTGTCTGCTGCCAACTGTTACAAGTCTGACCACCTGAAGAAATCTGAAAACTGGGCACTTGGTAAGCAAACCAATATTACACTGGATTTTGGGCTTGGGAAAATTCTTGGGATCAGTCGTCAGCTGGTGACTTAATCTCCTACATTTTTGTCTGTTTATGCCTTTTTGTGTACTTTTTCATGACATGGTGTTTTCTTTGTAGTAACTATGATAAAAGTTGGCACCCACCAATTTTTGTACAACTTTTTGGTAACAGTATATTTTCTGATGGTGTTACCAGAAAATAATCGTCTTTTTTAAAATTCAGATTTAGGCTCCAAAATGGTGACTGACCTCAACTATCTCCCATTATACTGTTGTTATGCATTTCTAAATGGTTTCCTTGATGGAATTTGCTTCTATAGTTGAGAAGGCCAAGTACTACTACATTGCTGGCTTTTTTCTCACTGTTTCCGCTGACTCAATTCAGCTTGTAGCATCACATGCTGCATCTCATAACAAGGTATGCTGATTTGATTATTGACTGCCATGAAAATTTGTTACTTGAGCCTGTAGATTTTGACAGCATTTGTTGCTTGCTTACCTTTGCAGGCCTTCATGATGAACCTTTCGGCTCCGTTCATCTGTGAGTTTTTCAAGGATGCACTCGATAAAGTCCTACCGTAAGTACTCAATTCATCTTATAATCCTCAATTTTTGTTTTGCCATTCTTTATTATTACTCAACGTGTGCATGGATTCCTTTTTACTTTTAGATACATGGACTTCGTTTTTGGTAATGAGACTGAAGGAAGAACTTTCTCAAAGGTCCATGGTTGGGAGGTAAGGGTTGCTTGAACTGTTATTATCGTAAGATATAGTGTTGTGTGCATATTTTTCTCACTTTTTTTTCTTGGCTTTTCAGACTGAGAATGTGGAGGAGATAGCCCTTAAGATCTCCCAGATGCCCAAAGCATCAGGAACACATAAGAGAATCACTGTCATTACTCAGGGTCCTGACCCAGTCGTGGTTGCTGAGGATGGAAAAATTAAGAAATTCCCTGTTATCCTATTGCCCAAGGAGAAACTAGTTGATACCAACGGAGCTGGTACTGTTCTTTTTGGGTCCACGGACATTGATCACAAAATGTGAACATGCGTTAGCTAAATTAAAATTCATACATCTCGTTTCCAATTGTCAACATTTTCTTTTCTTTCTTTTTGGTTACAGGTGATGCATTTGTGGGAGGATTCCTGTCCCAATTGGTTCAAGGGAAACCTATTGAAGACTGCGTGAGGGCCGGCACTTACGCATCAAACGTCATCATCCAAAGATCTGGATGCTCCTACCCTGAGAAGCCTGATTTTCAATGAGCTTCTCACCCTTTCGTGATTTTTTATTACAGAGCATCCCATGTCTTTATCCATTTTCCCTTTTTTTCGTGTTTTGAGCTTAATTTTGTCATCTGTAATAGACTCATGCAATTATAGCAATTGGGTATTCCATTCACCAATAGTTATCGTGATTTTGGCTATCCGATTATGTCCATCAAATAAACTTATTTGAGAAAGATGATGGCTTTTGCAGATTGTTTGGTAGATATATTTGCGTTGATTTGTTGATCCTTCATAGGTGGGAAAGCTGCTGAGGTTTAGAAGAAAAATGAATACTTGTAGTGATCAACTTCAAGTGCTCCAGGCATTTATTAATAGGGGTGTCATGTGATTCTGTTAGATTCAAACATTTAATAAACCGAATTACTTTTAATATTTTAAGATTTTGGAATGAATTACTTTAACTGTGGTTTGGTTTAGTTTGAACCGCTTCTTAAAAATAAAATACTTCTTTTTATAATTATAAAGTAATTAGAGCTTTCAATTAACATTAATGTTTAAATTGAAGAATATTATGTAAGAATTGGAGCTACATAACATGGTATTATTGTGACATTGTATCCTCAATGATAGTAAAAGTACGGGAGTATTAGAAATGGAAGATGATGGTAAAAGAAAATAAATAGATTATAGAGATTGAGAGTGAAAAGAAATGATAAAAAAAGAAAAAAAAAAGAAGAACAAAAGAACAGAAAAGAAAATAGTAAATAGGGTTAGATGGAAATGTTTAGTAGTATTGTAAAACTTAGGTTGGTCTTTTCGATTTAACTTGGTTTGATAACTTAGATTTGACTTGATTCAGTCGTATAACTAGTTTGGTCTAATTTTGATCCAATTCAATTAAATCACGATTGAATTTGGTTTTATCGTTTTAACTTTTAATTCCTTTATATATTTGGATAAATTATTTTGATTGAGTCTAACAACATTGGGGTATAGAACTAAAAAAATGTCATTTAATTTTTATTTTTTAATTAGAAGCAATTTAGTCCAGGTTTAAGAGATTTGTTCTGATGATTGAATCGAATTGTAAACTATGTTGACTCTTTAAATCAAATTATGAATTGAATTAAAATATATATATTAAAAAAATCGAATTTTGTGATTTGGTTTGGTGTGATAAACATCCCTATTTGTTAATAGCTCAAAATAGGAATTTATCGTTGTTGCTAAGATTGATTTATACTTATCGAAAAAGCTAATGCATAAAAAAATGCATAGATTCTATATGCAATTTATTAATAAGTGAATTGGTATCCATGGAAGTCATCTACTTAGCAATGTTAAAGTTGATTAGGTCAAATAATTAGTTATATATATCAAAGTTTAGGTACTAGAGTAATTAAGGAAAAGGTTGCTATTATTATCAATGCTATAGTTTAGGAATGAAATTCCAAAGAACAACGATAGGAAAACAATGGAATTCATGAATAAAAATAATGACTCTTATAGATACTCAATTTGTGCTTAGTCTAAGGTTCAACTTTAATAGAGATATCTAAAGGCCCATTAGCACTTGAAGTACTAAACTTCCCACCTTTTTCCAATGTTCTGATGTCTCTACTATCTTTAGGCTCTATGGAGATCCATCTTCTAAGCACTTGATCCCGAGGACTCGAATGATCACCTTAGCAAGTACCGTCCTTGAAGCTTGCCCTACATTCGAGGACTTTATCAATAATTCAATCGAGTTTGAGGTACAAGGAATCACTCCACCATCAAATCCAAGCATAAGGGGTGACGACACTCTTTACCCTATAAGCTCCTTACAGGGCCTGTAAATGCCAAGCTGAGTAAGGAAAAGTAATGCTCCTATTTGTCTCGACGAGACCATGGACTAAATTAAACATGGATTTTGTTCTCGAATTGCTGTAAATTGCTCGAGGTAAAGATTCTGTAATGATTGTCGTGGATCGGTTTAGTAAGATGGCATACTTCATGCCTTACACCAAGACTAATGACGCTTTGGTTATTGTTTCTCATTTCTTGCAGGAGATTATGCGGATACACGACGTGCCGAGAAGTATAGTCTTTGATAGAGACTCGAAGTTCTTAAGCCATTTTTAGAGAACTCTTTAGCATTGGTTGGGAACCAAATTATTCTTCAATACCTCATGTCACCCCAAACTGACGGTAAAACAGAAGTGGTTAATCGTACTTTGGAGTCACTACTCTAAGCTGTAGTAGGTAAGAACTTGGCTGATTAGGACATTTATTTGCCAGTGGTCGAGTTCACTTATAATTGAACAGTACATGACACCACTAAACAGACTCTCTTCGAGGTAGTCTATGGGTTCAATCTCTAGTTGCCCCTTAACTACGCCCCTGTACCAATACTCGCGTAAGAGGAACCTGACGTAACAGCTGGAACACAATCCCTTTAGCATATTTATGATAGGATCACTCGGCAAATCAACTAAGTTGCTAGAAGAATGCGAAAAAAGACTAAGGGTAGAACTAAATGATTTCAGTCGAGAGACTTGGTGTGGTTGCACTTCAGTAAGGAGTGGGTCTCGAACAAAAGGAGAAACAAATTATCTGCAAGAGTGGAAAGACCTTTCAAAATCCTCTAAAAGATTAATGACAATACTTATATGTTGGAATTGCTCGAGGACTATGGGGGTTTCGACGTCTTCAATACTACCAACCTCAGTCCATATCACCTTGATAGAGAACTAAGTGAACACTATTTGAATTTGATCCCAAATCCAAAACAACTCGGAGGGAATGATGGGAATTAGGCTACCGGACCTCTAACCCTGCCGAGGTCGAGTACTTCCTTACAAGGTCACCCTTCATGCTCAACCGTATGACCGCCCATTTTTCTGTAGTATACTGAGTTGATGATTACTCGCCAACACCGAGCCGACTAATTACTTGGCATCTTTATTGTCGAGAATTTGAGAGAGAGAGTCCGGACTAACTAAGTCATCTCTGTTCGGACAAGCCCATCTGTCCATACCTTTTTTTGTCTACATCTTCTAACGACCTCGCCAATGTAGCATTGCCATGTGTACAGTATCATGTGTAGAATCTGTTACACCAATGGCTATTTTTCTTGTATATTCATTTTTACCCTTTTATATTTTGTACATTACTCCCTTAAGGAATACCTTTTGTCTTTTCCTTTTTAGACATATTATCCTAACTTATGAATATAAATACCCTCGTACTTGTAACTATGAAAATATCAAATCATTCTCAATATCCTCTTTAAATACTTTTTTTTCTTCCTTGCGTAAACACTATTTATTTACTTTCAGCATTACTTTTATCCTTTTCCTTAAGTAAGGTTAAGTGGTGAGTAACCTCACCGGACCAATTCGTACGTCATATCGAATTGAGCAATGAATCATTAGAAGTTCCATTAGTGCGCCATATCCTCTAGAGCTGTTCGTGTGTTTTGCTTACTATTTCATTCTTCATTTTTTTTTTTTACTCCTTCGCACTTTTCCCTATTAATCATTTTTGAGTTTTTTACAAGTTTAGACTTATCTAGTAATCGGCCTTATCTATTCTTAGTTACGGTTCGCACCATAACCAGTTCTAGTATTAAATCAATTGAACCAAAATCATTTTACTTTCTAGAAATCTAAAAAAATTTATATTTTCTTTTCTTTTTCATTTTTTTTATTTTCATCATTTTTCAAATTTTTTTATTTTTTATTTTGGAATTAGGATCCTATTTAAAAAAAAAAAAAGACTTAAAACTATAGGAGGCAAAAATTAGATGTCTACACTTACACTATAAATAGCATAAGAGGCCAACAAATAAAGGATCGCTCTCTCTCAATTTTCAATCCTAGAAACTTCACACATAATATCCCTCTTTAGCACCCAAATCATACATGCACTTGAGCACCATCCTTGAGGATTGATTGTGCTCAACTAACACTTAATCCTAATTTCCTTGTCCTCCTTACTAACTTGAGCGCCAGAAAATCTTTGTGGATATCGTCACGACTTAAGGGGGTTAGTAGTAGTAGTCATCGTATACCGTACAAAGGACTATAGATTAATTTCCCTTTCAATCGATAACTCTTCATGCAATATATAAGACTATGACAATAATTAACAACCTAAAGTTAGGCAGGTGTAAGTAATATCACTGCATTATAATAATAACAACAATTTAAATATAAATAACACACATACATACACACATATATAGAAATTTATAGTTCAGAAGATTATAATAACTCATATTACAAACTGTTGACACCTTATATTACATAATAAAGTTCAAATTTATATACAATAACAAAAGTCCACTCTTATTACTAATTTTATTCTCACATCATCCTACTGAGGTACTACTAACTTTGGACATACGACGGCTAACCTCTACGAATGAATTAGCCTGCGAAAGTAAACTATAAGGGTATAAGCTAACTAGCTTTGTGAGATATTTTCCTTAATCATACACCAAACAAGTTATACAACAATTTAATTCAATCAAATAAATGCACGAACAATTAGTATACTATACAAATACATATAGGTGATCAAGTACTTTATGTAATTTAGATTTAATGTCCTTCGAAGTCAGGGTTAGAGATACATCGGTCCCAGTTAGATTCGAGTGTCATACTAGAACTTTTATAATAATGAAACTTTGTGTTTCATATACAAAATATAATGGTATATCCATTTTTAGTTTTAGTTAAAATCGAGTTTTACTTATAATTATAAGTAAGTTCACATAACCTTCACTTACCTTTAAACAGAGACCTCTGGACTCGACCCTTAGTTAGGCGGTTAGCGTCTCCAACACCTAGTGATCCTACGGAACAAGGTAAGGTCATATCGTACATATATATCGTACGAAATACTATAACAACAAATAGTCAACCTTCGTATGGCCTCTTGCTACCTTCATGTGATATGATGGTTAGAATTAGTTATGTAGTGCATGAATTATGCGTGTTTCAATTTAGTTCATTGAAGTCAGATAATATTAAGTCCTTTTATTTAGTGATCAACAAAGTCACAGACAAATTAGTTCCCACCAAATTTGCTACGTACAAACAATATATTATTATACTTTAAAGTAAATTCATTATCAATAAATAGTATCACACACAAGCGTAACCCAGCTCCACACAACATTCAATTGTTAGTAACAATTTATATTCACTGACTACATATATAAGTAAGTATAGAATCATTAAGAATACTCATTCAGCCATACTTAAGTCAAAGGTCGTAATAGTCGGATAGCAAGTCGGTGTCAATGTCGTGATCACCTGACAATAGAGAATACGAAAAGTAATAAGTTTGAGAATGAAATAACTAAATTAGTATTGTAATTTGTACGGTTTTATAGACACCTCATTTTTTCCAATTTTTTATTAATTGAGCCGGGTTAATAAATAAACAGAAAAGTAGAAGAATAAAAATAATAATAAAATTAAAATAAAAAACTAAAATTAAAAAGAGAAAAGGAAAGTAGAAAAAAAAAAAAAGGATCATCTCAAGTTGTGTCGTATCGAGTTAAGTCGAATTATATCGAGTTAAGTCAAGTCGTAGCAAGTCGAGTTATAAGTCGACTCGTGTTGTGTTGAATTGAATTTAGTTGGATTGTCGGATTAGGTGATGATATGGGCTTAATTAATTTTGGGTCAAATCAATATAGAATAAAATTCATCTAATTTAAGGACTTAAATCAGATTAGGAAATTATTAAGCTAAATTGTAGCGGATCAAATTGAGCCTTGGAAGAAATAGAAGGCCCAAAATAACTAGAGTTTCTAGAAGTTAGGGTAAATCTTGGAAGAATCGCAATCGAATCTTCTGTATCTTTGATATGAAAGATTCGATTTTGAGCTTATAAATAGCACATCGATAAGGGTTTCAGGAACAGTTTTTTTAATCACACTCCTATCCAAAACGCCACACAACCACCACGTAACACCATACAGTACCACCTTAGCACAACCACACAACCACCACAATTTAAGTACCACATGAGTCAGTAAGGGCATGTTACTGACCATTACTAGGAGTTGAAAAATAAAGTTTAAGATTTGATTGATGAAAAATTGGTCTAATTGAATTTCATTAGGGATTCAAGACCCAAATTCTACATAGAGCCCACTATTAACATAATACAAAGTTTGGAAAAGTTGCTAGAAACACATCTGAATGGTCAAGTCCAAGAGGTATGTTACTGCTAGAGTTTGAAAGAAAGGGTTGCGACCCTAGAAGAAAAGTTAGCAAAATATGAAGAATGGCTCATTAACACGAAAATGGCGATGGGTTATGCACTCAAATAACTTGGAGACTTACATCCTAATATGAATAAGAAGTTATGGCCTAAGCCTGAAGAAGATTCAATGAAAGAGAAAGTAGGAGTGAATGTATTGATTGGGAAGGCCCAAAATCAAGACAAGCTCATCCACAATAAGAGGAGGTAATCTTTGCAATTCAAGATTCCTATAGCCCAAGTATTCAAGCAATTGAGAGACATAGGATTATTGGTATGCGAAAACCCAATAAAGAAATACAAGCCAAGGGATCATGACCCCAATAAATGGTGTGACTATCATATAGGCAATGTAGGGCATACTACTAAAGATTGTTAAAGATCAAAGCATAAGGTGTATGATTTGATTGATACTAAGATTATCTAACCAAATTTTCTAGAGATTAATGGGTGGATGAGCAGTGGTATTCCTTCCCCAGGTTTTGAAGAAGCATCAAATAGAAAAATTCTAGTATTAGGCATTGAGGGTCTACTACTGTCATCTGACAATGTGGCTTGCCATTTAAAGCAGTTGGGTATAGCTCCGAAAAATCAATTCAGTTGAATGGGCCAAGAAGTGATAAAAATAGGGGCAAGAAATAGGAAAAAATTTTAGTTCATGCATTTTCTTTCATTTTGGAGCTTGTAATAGACAAGAGTTATTGAATAAAGCAATTTTCATGTGTATTATTATCTTTGTATGCTATAAAGTTAGCTCAATTCAAATAGGGGCATTTCAAATGAGTGAAAATGGGTACAGAAAACGTAAGCTCAAAACTTAAAATTTTCCACCTAAGGAAATGATAACACATTACTTGAAAGGTTTAAGATGAAAAGAGGCAACGCATATCTCAAACACTAACTCTAGATACAAATGAGAGAAGAGTGCCATCAAGGTGAGCAATTAGATTCATTCCTTAAAAGATACCTATCTTAAACTTGGTATACGTGTCAAAATGATATTAGGCCTTCATTTCATCATCCTTAAATATGATTATCCCTTGCAAACCCATTTGAACCTTTAGGAGATTTTTCTTAAAATTAGCCCTGCCAAGAACTACCCCAAACTAGGGCAATCAAGAGATTAGGGTTATCAATCTAGAGAAGAAGGAGTAAACTAACTTGTGTTAGTCATAGTTGTGCCAATTTATAAGCAAATATCGTCATAGATGATTCGATTTCTTTAGAATAAAGAAGAATTTCAAACCACATATACCTCACTTGGACCTATACATATAAATACCTCAAGCCTATGGACTTTTCCTAAACACTCCAAGCTTTATACACTTCTCCTAAGCTTACACACCTTGAACTAATTTTTTGGTGCTTCAAATCCTATTAAGTGAAAACTTAATAATGGAAGGTGACCACCTTAACTAAAAAAAAAAAAAGAAAAAAGAAGGGAGAAAAGAAAAAAAAAAGAAGAAAAAATGAGAAAGAGAGAAACAAGAAGAAAAGAGAAAAGAAGTGAAAAAAAGAGATTGAAGATATTAGTAAGGTGATCACCTTCAAAGAATACCTAAATTACTAATAAGCCAAAAGTCCAAACTTGTGATAGTATCCAAAGTCTGAACATTATGAATTCCTAAGCCCAAAACCAAAGCCTTCATTTTATGATCCAATCCATTATACCAGCCTTAATGAAACTCTTTTGACTAAAAAAATGGAATTATCTTTAGCAAAATTTGCTTATGAAATTGGGGCAAGCCCATGTTTAGTGTCTCCCAGCTTCCTGACTTGTAAACTCGGGATAGATGACATATGATTTCTTCAAAATTGGCCAAAAGTACATTAATATCCATTTGTTTAAACCATTAACTAAAAGTCTTACATTGCAAACCCAAATAAGACTTATTGATTGACTAGAATGTATTACTTACAAGATGGACTACAATTTTTGGAATTGATGTTGAGAGTAAAAACAGACCTATGAGAATGCAAGGAAGTCTAGTTTGACTAAACGTTTCAAGTAATGATATATATCCCTTTTGTGGAAAATTGAAGAGTTGAGTACTTTGTCAAAAACATGAATGGTCATTTATCTCAAGTCGAAAATCAGTACTTTTAAAAAGTTCAAAGATCATGAATTATACTCTAAAAAACAAGACTGAGAAAATGAGTGATCAGTGGGCAAGGGGCAAGCCAAGCCCTTATTTGTGATCTTTAGATTTTTTGAGACTTTCTTACTTGTTAGCAACATAATTTTTTATCAAATATTGTTTTTTGAATTTCTTGACAAAAAGATGAAAGAAGAAAGAAACTTTTCAAAAGAGAAATGAAAACTTTTTTTATCAAGAGAGATTTCTTAAAAGAAAAAAAAAAGTTAAAATTTTTCAAGGAGTCATCAAAATACCCCAAACTCAAGTTACAGATCAATTTATCAAAATTCATGAAAGTTTTCTTCCTTTTTAGGATCGCTTGCTCATGGGAGCATTGTCTTATCTATTTTTTAGCTGGATCGCCTGCTCCTAGGAGTACCATCCAATCTTTTTTAGGATCACTTAATCAAAGGATTGTTGTCCTATCCTTAGTTAGGTCGCTTGATTAGTGGAGCGCCATTTAATCCTTTTTAGGATTGCTTACTCATAAGAGCACTATCCTATCTATTCTTTTCTTGAATCACCTGCTCATAGGAACGCCATCAAATCTTATCTAGGATTGCTTGCTCAAAGGAACATTATTCTATCTCCTTTTTAGGATCGCTTGCTCATGGGAGCGCTATCCTACCTATCTTTAGCTGGATCACCTGCTTATAGGAGCGCCATCCAATCTTTTCTAAGATCGCCTGCTCAAAGGAGCGTTGTCCTATCCTTAGTTGGGTCGCTTGCTTAGTGGAGTGTCATCTATTCCTTTTTAGGATCACTTACTTGTAGGAGCGCTATCCTATTTGTTCCTTTCTTAGATCGCCTGCTCATAGGAACGCCATCCAATCTTATCTAAGACCAATTACTCAAAGGAACACTATTCTATCTTTTGTTAGATTGCTTGCTCATAGCAGCGTTGTCTTATCTATTACTTTCTAGAAACATTGTCCTATCAATCCTTTCTTGGATTGCTTGCTCAAAGGAGCGCCATCTAGTCATTTAAAAGATTACTTGCTCATGAGAGTGTTGTCTCATCTTGTCTTTAAAAGATCTATCCTTTCGAGCAACTCATCTTGAAAGAGATCTATCATCCTCAAATTATGTGCTAAAACAAGTTTTTAATCTTGAAGAGATCTATCCTTTTTAAATTATCCAAGTCAGGTTTGAAAAAAATGGGTATCTTTTTTGTCTTTGTAGCAAAGTTCTAATCAAGTTTCAATACATAGAGGAGTAGCTGTAAACACTTCATTGTTGCCATTTTTTTATTAATTGAGCTACGTTAATAAATAAACAGAAAAGTAGACAAATAAAAAAAAATTAAAAAGAAAAAAAAAGGAAAGTAGAAAAAAAAAAGAAAATCATATTAAGTTGTATCGTATCGAGTTAAGTCGAATTATATCAAGTTGAATCAAGTGAAGCCATAAGTCATCTAATTCATCATAAGTCGAGTCGTGTTATATTGAATTGAATTAAGTTGAGTTAGATTATCGAATTAGGTGACGATATGGGCTTAATTAATTTTAGGCCAAACCAATATAGAATAAAATTCATCTAATTTAAGGACTTAAATCAGATTAGAAAATTATTGGACTAAATTATAGTGGATCGGATTGAGCCTTGGAAGAAATAGAAGGCCCAAAATAACTAGGGTTTCTAGAAGTTAAGGTAAATTTTGGAACAATAACAATCGCAATCGAATTTTCTATATCTTTGATAGGAAAGATTCAATTTTGAACTTATAAATAACACATCAACGGAGGTTTCAAGGACCATTTTTTTAATCACTCCTATCCAAAACATCACACAACCACCATGCAACACCACACAATACCATTACCGCACAACCACCACAGTCAGTGCCTAGCCTGTCACTCAACAGTACCTAGTGTCGCCCACTCTTGCCTAACAATGCCTGGTCCACCGCCTATCACCGCTCAACACTGATACGATCCGACGTTAGGTAAATTTTCATTAATTTTTTTGTTTATTTATTCCATTAATTTTTATTAATTTACTTTATTAGTTATTTTTTTTCTTTATTAACTATTTTCGTGTTTAAGTGCAGTTTCTTTTATTGTTTATTCTTATTGCAAATTTTTTATTTTCCAATAAAATTTAGTTGAATTAAGTTTTTTTTTTTAAATCATGTTTTTTTAATAAAAAATATATATTTTGACATATAGTGGTTTTGAAAAATAAAATCTTAAATTGAGTTTTTTTTTCAAAAAGATTCGATTAGTTAGTTTTTTTTATTTAATTTGGAAAAATTAGATATTTTTGGTTTGTTTTCTTAAAATAATAAATTAATAAAATACGTAAACTTAGCTTGGTTTTCAATATAAAAATTACCCACTCACTAAAAATTTTATAATAAAAAACTACGACTTGTTTGATCCCGATTAGCGGATACGTAGGCATCTTCGGGACAATCGTAAAAAAATAAAAAAAATTCTTTTTTCTTATAAATTCGTAATAAATAATAATAATAATAAATCATTTTTAGTTACTTTTTGCAAATTTAGGCATATTTTTAATATTTTTAGAAAAATAAAAAATAAAAGCCAATAAATTTTTTTTAAATTTTTACATGGTAACTTAGTCTTAATAAATTAGCCCCTAAACTCGGTTTTTTCTAATTTAATTTTTCTAATAAAATTATTTTGTTAGAAAATTTATAGGTCAGTGGCTAAATTAGGGTTTTTTCACCCAAAAACCTTTATTTTATTTTATTTTACTAGTTGAATTGGTTAGCAACTCCTTTTTTTTTTTAAATAATTTTTTTTCTTTTTCTTAGTTTAATGTCGAGTAACTTATATTAAGTGAGTTGGACTTAATATAAGTTAAATTAAAGAAATTAAAATAGGGCTCGACAGGTTTACTTAAATTAGTAATTCGTTTGCGTAAAATTAACGATTCTAGCTTTTTACTTAATTGTGTATACGTTTTCAATTTAACTCAGGTCTTTATAAAGTTATAGCCCATTTTGATATTTTTTGAGCTTACTTTCTCATAACGAGATCCGTTTTTGACGTTATAACCCGTAATTTTGACTATGATATAAAAATATCACAAATTTCATTATTTTGACTTAAATAGTTATAAAATATCAGTTTAAACTTTTCTTAATATAATTACGATTTAATAATTATTTGTATCATATAATTTGTAATTTTCTTATTTTAGGTTTATTTTACTATAATTACTTACTTTAACTTATTTTTTAGGTTAAGGATTTATTAATTCATTTTTTTCTACTTTATTATTTTTCTAATTAATTAATTCTTTTATTATTATTATTAATTACGGAAATTTATTTATTTATTTTTAAGTGGTGACGTAGCAGCATATGGAAATGGCACGTATCACACTTGTGCATTTTTTTTCATATTTTCTATTTTTTTTTATTTTACGGTATAATTATATATTAATACTTATTACTATATTTTATTAAATTTCTAAATTAATTATTTATTATATTTTCTCCTAAATTACGATACACTTAAATTTTATATATAATTACTAAATTACTTTTTTTATTAAATTAATATTATAGTGTACTATATATACTATTTAAATATGCTCGTATTTCTACACATACGATACTATTCGTATAGGTATATTTATACATATACTATACTTATGTATTAAATTATCTTAATCTTAATTATACATTATATACTATATGTATGAGTATAATATATACGTATTTATACTTTATATACATATACGATTGTATTATATATATACAAAAATACGAAATACAATTAATAACATACATACATACATATATATATATATATATATCATATAATATAAAGTATTAAGTATACTACACACATATATATCCATGCCTACACACACACACATACATATATACATAAAGAAAATAATAAATAAATACATATATACATAAATACAAAAATACATACTACATGTATATATATCATATACGTATATTTACATTTACACAATATATATTAGAAATAAATACTATGTACATAGAGATATATATACCCATTTACACATACATAATATATTTAAAAAAAATACTATGTACATATACATATAGATATACACGGTCACGTATACATATACACACATACTTGTATACTCCATGCATACATACATACCATATGCTAAATCTACTATGTATAATACACACTTATATTTACACATACATACACGTAAATAATTAAAATAAATACTCAATATACATATACATGTTATAGAGTATATATATATATATATATATACATATATATATGTACAAAAATAATTAAATAACTTATGTACATTCTTTAGTAAATTAATTGATTGAATTCTTCTTAATTTCTTCTTCTTCTCTTTCTTCTTCTTCTTAATGTTTGCTAGATTTGTGTGTATTATCTTTTCAGTTTTGCAGGATTCTAGGTGTGAAGTAAATAGCAAACAACAACCAACAAATTAAAACAAAAGAAAGAGAAATAAATAAAATCTTGCATAATCTTCTCATTAATTAAGATAAGACACATGCTTTATTGAATTTGTCTTTTGTCCTTTAGATCATTGACACTTGTTATTTGTAATTTAACACATGGGCAGCTGCTACCTTCTACAGAATCCAATGTGGAAGTAAGGGAAAAATTTAAGAAGAAGAAGAAAAAAGAAAAGAAAAAGAAAAAAAAGGGAAGAAAAATAAAAATAAAAATAATTATATATAATTTTTCCAAACGTAAAAATAATAAAATTATTAATTATAAATTAATTTTAAGATTTTATAAAAATTTATTAATTTAATTGATACACGTTACGTTTCTAATGTTTACAAGTTATTTTAATATTTTCGTTAGGATTTATACGAAATTATACGATTTAATCGATAATTGCGATCAACTATGGCTATATTACTGTTAAGTTATATTTATTCATTTTATACTCTTAAAGTTGTGGTTTTATTGTTTTAGTCAAGTTCAGGTTCGATTTTAGGTATTTACATGTATACTGAATTTAGGGTTTTTATATGTTATTTAGGTTTTGATCAAATTTTTAAGATTTTTACTATTGATACTATATTTGATTTCTCGATTTAATAAAAATTTTATTTTACCTAACCTTATCGACTCATAATATCATATAAAATACTCGAACTTAAATTAGGATTTATATTACTAACTACACAATACACTCATACGAGGCTTTTTGTAGGTGACAAGAAATAGGCAGCTCGCCCAAAATTGAAGCCCATCCGAACCTCCTCCAATCCACCCGCTCTGTTCTAGCTTATTCAACCACAATCAATAACTTTACTGTTATTGTCATGCACCATTGGTACGAATGGCTTACAACTCATCAGCCTAGCACAATCTTACTTTAAAACAATTTTGAATTGAGAATGTATCTATAGGGGGAGTTGTGGTATAAGATGGAAAACTATCAAATCGATTTCCTCCTGCAATCAAAGGTTATTAATTATAGGTAGTTAACGTAAGGGCTATATTTGATTTTTAGTTTTTGAATTCCATTAAGAATTAGATTTAAATTTTTGGGTTAAAAATAATAAGGTTCAAGGAGTCAAATTAATAGAGATTTTGCAATAATGGCTTGAAATAAAGATAATCGAAAAGGAGATTCACGCACCAAAGAGACTTTCACTGCCCTAATAGAAGAAAACCCGTCGAAATATCCATCGGTGAAAAATCTACCCTCAACCGTCGATCGTTAACGCAATCAACGGACGATGTCAACAAGTAAACTTTGTAAATACCTAAAGTCTCCTCATTTCAAGAGAAGAATCTTAGACAAACACGTCATGCTGCTGGAATGAGATCTCGAATGATCAAAATAAAGAACATAGTGCCTTTAATCAAGAATAATAGATTTTGGTGCTTAAATTGTTCATTACATCTCATATGTGCATTTAAACCTTTCAAGATTACATGATCATCCTCCCTTCTCTATTCTTGTCTAATTATCTCTTATGTATCAAGTCAATTTTTACTATATATATATCATCACTTCAATCGAATTTATACATTTACAATCATAGATTGAATTTGAAAATTTTTGTATAATTTCATAATTTAAGATTTTTTTTTATTAATGAGAACCTATAAGATAATATTTATATATATATTTACATACTTATATTGTGGATGCATTATTACTAGTATTATTACCGACTTCGGTTGAACTAAGATTTACCAATATGTCATACAGTGTATCGACAGGGTTTTTTATTTATTTATTTTTTTCTTGCGCTGCTTTACATTTTTACTTGAGAATTGCTCAAGTAATGAAACTTTGAATAATTTGACATTTTCCTCTGTCATTGGGTTATTTTATTTTGTTTTTTAACGTCTTATGTATTTTGCAACACAAACTGCATCACATTTCGGTAGGTACTGGTAGAATTGATATGTCATTTTAATTTCATGATTCTTAGGGAGGCTATTAATGTTTTAAACACATATAATCATGAATGATCATATAATTTGGATAACGTAATGCAACATCTTTCGCTTCAGAAACCATACGATGACATTAGTGGGAGGAAAAAAAAAACAAAAAGCTATAGAAGTGTCTATCATTTCAATTCTTAGCAAATTTGGTGTTTAAACTATAGTTATTTACTTATTTTGTATTTTAATATCCATATTTCAGTTTTGATTGTAACTTGACGTCTCTATTAGTGGGGAAGTTATTGCTATTACTTTTTTTCTTTTTGGGTTACTTAAATGTTTTATATTTTAGTTTTTTTATTAATTTTAATATATGACCTCTTGTTAATTTGTATTAAATTAATTTTTTATTTTTCTAAAATTAAAAGAGAATTATTTTTATGTTGAAAATTTCAACTATGAATAACTTTCGCATTTAGTGCCCGCTTTTAGCAAATTTTATACTGTGAAAAGATTGTAATACATACTTTTATTTAAAAATAAATCTTTTATGTGTCCTTAGATTGCTTGAACAGGGAAAATTTTCAAATGATCGTAACATGCAAACCAAATGTGGTTTAGCCTCAACGCATCATACATGATGAACTTTTTGACTCAAGAAATAATTATTATCTTTACCTTTATAAATTCATTTACATATCTATCTACTATAAAATTTTTAGTCTTTATAATTTACTATTTTACAACCATATTACAAGATATATGAATTTACAAATGATAGATGTCTTATAAAATTTTTATAAAACTACAAAACTTATAACATGTTTTCAAGAATATAGATCATTTCAAATATAAGTTCATAAAAATAGAGATGTGGAAAATTTAAGTTTTATAATTTTGATCATTCATCGTGACAATTTAGAAAGAACAAAAATTTATGAAAGATTCAGGCCGGGTCGTCTATTATAACTCAATAATTTTGAGTTAAACCCACAATTCTTAGCTCATAACAAGAGCTTTTAAACGGCTATAATTTTGTAGTAAAAGAATATACCATCCAAATAGTAATCTACATTTTCCATACGATCATGATCGATATCTTCTCTCTCTCTCTACTCTCTTGCCCGGAGGAAAAAAAAAAAAAAAAGAAAAAAGAAGAAAAAAGCCCCTTTACAAGTTTATAAGAAGTGTTTGTCACGAGTCCCCATGCCAAGTATCCCATTTCTATTTATAATTATCGGACACTCGCTCGGCCAATATGGTCGTTCGCCATAATTTGGTCATATTGCTCTTGTTTTTTTTTTTTTTTTCATTTTTTATAAAATATTATTATAATATATAATAAAATAATTATTATCACTAATTATTTAAAAAAATATTATATATATTAATTTAAAAAATAGTAATAATATGAGATTCACATAAATTTTAAAAAATTATTAAATAACTTTAGTTAAATAACCTTTTATAAAATATAAAATTGCTTAAACAAGAAAGACACTTAAGATATCGATGTGGTACATTAAACATCTACTTATGCACTCTTTATGGCACACGTTGGTGCGGACTCACGTGATAGTTACGGACAATGGATCATGTTCATCCTTAGCGCTCTTAAGTTTCGATTTTTGAGGTACATATTGATGGGAGGGCGTTTCAACGTTGAAGAGGTCAAGAAGAAGCTAAACTTCAAATACGATGAGTATATTGGTACATGGTATCGGGAACTATAGAGGGAAGCCAGACTTTAACAAACTCGGCAAAATGCAAGACTGAATACTTTCTAGAGCTGAACAAGGAGAGAAAATCAAGATTAATTATTTCATATGCTGCCACGACCGCCTTCATCTCCTAAAGGCCAAGGTCAAACATCCGGTTAATCACCAGACGTGTCTCCAAATTTACCTTTTTATTTTTTTCTAGTTCAGCTTATTTATTTTTTCAACTTGTAAAATTTATTGTTGGCAAAAAAAAAAAGAAAAAAACTTGGAAAATTTAAATATACAAGAATATAATATAGTTCGAATTATTTTAAACTTGTAGTTTTCTATTAAACTAACTCTCTCTTTAGATAATACTACATTCTACACAAACAATGTTGTACATATGAATGAATCACAGTACATGTTAATCACATATATTAGATAATTGTATGTTAAATAACATAACATATGCTTAACTTGATAAATAGAACAAATTTTTAATCATTCATTATAGAAGTTAATGAAGTTTTATTTTTTTTATTCTTTTTTGTTATCGATAATAGGTTTTTAACTACTCAACTGTAAAGTGCGAAATTCGAAAAATACCAGTTCCTTCGTTCTTTTACATGCATAACGATATGATAGTACTTGTAGAGAACGCCACAAATTTTGAAAAATCGTAATTTATATAGTGAATCGAGGCCATTTAAAAGTACATGGATATTATACGAGCGAGAAGCGAATAATTGAATAACATGTGAAAGATAAAAAAAAAAAAAAAAAAAGTCGGTAATCCATCATGTGAAGGTACAGCATGCAAATCACATAATTTTAAATATTTGCATATCATTCACTTAGTGTTTTAATACAATTAAAGAAAAGCTTCTGTCACTAATAAGGAATACGGCACGATTACTGGACTTAGGTGCCGAGGGTTAGTAGAGACGATGGAGTCACTTCAAAACTAAATAGGAAAAAACAAGGCAGTACGGCTTTAAGGAAGTAAATATCCGAAGCCATACGGCCGTTATGGGAAATTTCTGACTATCCTAAGATGATCAAGGCAATTTAAGGAACATTGGAGTATTCTATGATTTAATGGATTGTGACTCACTCATTCATATCCTTATCTTCCATAAAATTAGGATAGACGCAGGGTTTCTAGAAGGGGACTCTATTATTTACCCATTTTCGCGTGAAAAAGTATAATTTTCCTTCCTTCAGTTATAGCTTATAGGAATACAAGAATTTTGTTAATATGAATATTGGGAAATTTTTTAAATTTTAAAAAGAATAATATATGCCTTGAAATACTTGTTAAGAGGGTCGGAATTTTTTCTCTTTTTTTTTTTTTTTTTTTTTTTTTTTGTACAGTTTCGATATATCTTTTCTTTGTAAGATTTGTGATTAAAATGTGACATTTTATTTTATTTCCCTGCTATTTAACATGTGCATGAAGGCACCCATTAATCATACTCATTTTTTAATGCATTCATTTTACTCGTAGACATTCGATCCATTTAAAATTGTATTTTTTTTTATTAGTTAAATTTTACAAATGCCTAAAAATGCTTGTAAGGAAACCGTATACAAAGATTATTCACAAAGAAAATCTAGAATTTATTTATCGTTTGTAGGACGATTGTTGATTTATAAGTCTTTATATTTTAATAACTTAGTGATATAAACAATAGTTTTAAAATAGATAAACAGTTTGATTCCTTCCCTCCAAAGTTTGTATTACATTATTTGCAAGGTCTAAAATAAAATTATATTTTTGTAAATCATGAATCATTTGTTGTTATATCTGCTTAAAAATCTTATATATACATATATATATATATATATATATATATTTTCACCCGTATCTTATGATTATTATGAAACGAGAATCGTAGTTCGGTCGAAGGACCAGCAGGCGAAGAAAATCATGAGTCATGACCTCACACTATCATCAGAAAATGCAATCTTAAAATTATACACATAACATGCTTGCGTAACTAATACATGTCAAATACAGTAATTAATGTCATCCCGCTGACAATCGAATGTTTTAAATCAATCATTTTGAAGTTTCTAAGTTTAGCAAAGCCAGTCTCTGCATAATTCCTAGTCGTCTAAGATGGATCCTGTCTTCTCAAAGAGAACCGGGCACAACGTACGACATTAATAAACACATTCTCGTCACAAGGGATGCAGAGTTTGGAGTTGGTGGTGGTGAAATCATACACGTCTTTAGCTTGATCCAGTAAGACCCTGAAGAGAGGGTGGTCAAGCAAGGTAATCTTTATTATGAATCTCTTGTAGTTTTCACCAACATACACCACTAAGTGGCCCTTCGGAACATCTCTAGGAATGGCGTCCTCCTCATCGTCCATGAAATGCCGACACAAAAACTCACAACCCGAAGCCGGGATGATCTTGCACTCCATCTTCCTCCAGTTCTTATATAATCTACTTAGAAGCTTTGCATTAACCATTTTTATCATACACAGAGAGAAGAGAGAAGAGAGATAAGAGTGGGAGAGGTTGCGTTGTGGGTATGCAAGTGTATGGTTTTTATATTAGGAGAGAAGGGAAGCTTTTGGAGCATTGAATGTCTTCTGCCCTGCTTAAATAGTGGGTAGATAAAGGAGCGAGCCCAGCATTTCCGTGTACTGCCAATCAAATATACAGAGCAGCCCAGCTTTTCGACCCTGTAATTTTTACATGGTGATGTTGCAGCTTAATTGGAAACTGTACCAACATTCATGAACTTGCTTGGCTCCTATTCTGTATTAGTATATTGGGATTTATCATGTCTTTCTCCATAAGTGGTCATAGTGGAAGACATATGTAAGTGAGTCCAATATGTGCAAAAGGTGTAAATGAATGGAGCAATTAGGATTAAGGCCTAAGGGATTATAAGGAATTGCTGTTGTTGTTAACTTATAATAGCAAGTTTACTTTTTGTAACTACATATTGTGGTAATTTTCTTTTGTCTTTTTTTTTTAAAGTATAATTTGTACGTTAGTGATACTTTCAAAATTTATGGTATTAAAAAAAAAAAAAAAAAAACAGAGTCGCATCACTTTGTGAAAATTCGGCTTAGACTTTTCGGTAGTACTAAAATTCCTGACGTTATGTTTTGCTCCAAGAGAATAGCCTAAAACAAAATGTATCAGAATAAGATGGAATGGAATCATAAATTTATTTATATACTTAGAAATGTTTAAGGAATCGAACGGATTGAAATATATATATACAGTAGTATTTATTAAAATATTTTTAATTATTAGATGCCATAATTATATTGAAAGTTAAATAAACAATTTTAATAAATAATGATTGATATGAAATTACGATTTTATCCTCTTAAAGGTGAATCAAATTTCTCTTTAAAATCGAAATTACCAATTCCATGAAATCATGATTCCGTTTTCTAAATACACTTCCAAACGAAAAAAGGAAATAAAGCGCAAAATCACAACTTCAATCGAGTTCATTCCCTTATATCAAATATATCCTAAAAATGCTGGGATTTAGAGGTAACAAAGTTCATTTTTGGTGGTTCCAATTAAAAAATGCTGGGAATAGGATACAATGTACATTTTACCAAGATTTTTTACTTCATAAATTTTGAAAAGTGTTACTAATGTATAAATCGTAGCTACAATAACTATATGTATGTGTATTGCAGTCCTATTACTCACTTTTCTTGTAACAAATATCATAATACTACGGATTAGACTTGTGCAAAGATCGATTTCAAACTGTGAATTGATCAACCAAGCCACTAAACCGGTTTGGGCCCACCTTGGATAAGCCTAAATCGACTATTGAACCACTGAACTCTAAAAGCCTAAACAGTTTAACCATTGCAACTTATCAAACCAGTGAGTCGAATCGCCCAACAATTTAAGGTTAAGCTAACCCAAAAAATAAAAAAAAATATATATATATATATATATAATATAATAATGGAAACATACTATATATACTATTTTTTTAGTAGACTATATATATACTATATATATAATGCAAATAAATATATAATATATGTAATATATAATGATTAATATACTATAATACACATATAAACCATATATTATGCTATATATAATATATTATATATAATATAACATTATGTATTCATATTTACACGGTTCAAATGAATTATTTCGAGATAAAAAAAATTGAATTGAAAATAAAATTTTTTATTCATGAGTAACAACATAAAGTTTTAAATTTAATCGAGAAAGAAAAAGAATAAATAATCTACAAATTATTTATAATAATAAAGAAAATTTCGTAAAAGCAAAAAGAAATACAAAAACTTATGATTCAAAAACCACTGAACCAACCTTTAAACCGTTGGTTCAAACGAACTAAATCAGGTCCGATTTCGTTAATATCGAGTTTGGTATATACCCTTATTTACCCATGAACCAACAGTTTAAAACCGGATCGGCTTGCTAAACACGTCTACTGTGGATGGGTGGGGTCTCTAAGAAAGTAAAGAAATAAATAATTCGAAGTTGCCCATCCTCTTATGCGTCTATCTTATATACACGAGGGTAGACACGTATTTAGCTGTTGTAGGAGAGAGGTGCCCACACGCTGAAAGTGGAAAATGATAAGAGATAAGCCTGTTTGACAAAGTGGAAAGTTAGTGAAATGTGATATGGATTACCGTTAAAATACTAATATTTGATCAGGAAAAAAAAAAAAAAAAAGGGAAGAAGAAGGACAAAGTTTGTCTGAATATTCATCAGCTGCCATACATCTGTAAATCACTTTTATCAAAATACTCCTAAACTTATTAAAGTATATTTTAAAATTTTCTAAACTTTAACCGTAATATGTTTTTTTCTTTTAGACGAAACTAAAAAAGTTCTTTATATTATTGATTTATTAAAACTTAGAATGATGATTTATAACATTTGATAGTATAAAAGATAACTTTGGCTTTTGATTAAAGTATATGAGAATTGTTTGTAATTTCTCCTATTATTTAATATTGTGTGAAGAAGGAATAATATTCATGAAATAACACACACTCTTATTTACTTACACCCGACAACCTATAATTAGAAGCAATTTTATTTGCATGTCATCGTAGCATGCTGCATAAGAAAACCATAATAACTCCTGATGAATTATGAAAAGACTCTACACCTAATTTAAGATATTTAACAGTGTGGGGTGAAATATAGCAAATTTCGTGCTTCCCAATCACGGGAAAAGAAAGATTAGTTTCAAAAACCTATGATTGCATGTCTATGAGATATGAAGAGAATAATAGTGCTATATATAGCCTCCTCCGTTTTAAAATCACAGGGAAAGACGGGTCGAACATGTGGAGTAGTTGAAACAAAACAAAACAAAACAGAAGGAAGTCAAGTGTGAAAATATGACCAACATATGAGAAATCATGGTTAGGTTTAATTGGTTTGATATTAGAGTCTCTAAAGAAAAAGGTTGAAGTCAGAATAATATTTCTAGCGGTTCTTAAAAGCATCAAATGGGAGATAAAAAGATTACGTTTAATCTTGTTAAGACTCCACTGCCTTGTTCAGTCAAGGGAGTGTGCATCACCGAATAAAATAAATCAACCTTATCAAAGAATACATCCGTGAGCTTAATACCATATTTAATCCAAAGCTTTAAGGATTAAGTTATGAGCCTTCTCTATTTATATACTCTTTACGGAATTTTTATTTTTTCAATGTGAAAGTTTTCTACTCACACTCATATCTAATAAACACCTGTTCAATTGTGAGCCTCTTCCATATTGACCCTTTTATCTTGCTTCTCCTTAAGTAAAAACCTTTTGAGGCCTTATTGATAACTCTTTAATGGAATCCACTTAAGCTTGCAGTATGAGTGACTTGCAACCGACTTAACTCATCTAAAGCAAAACTTAATAATAGAAGTTCCATCAATAATTACTTAAAATTTTATTTATATTTATATACCCAAAAATTCATATTAAGAATGGAATAATTACATATTATTTTGTTATGCCACTATTTAAATAACTTCATCAAAACTGTCATCACTTAACACACTATATCAATAATATATATATATATATATATATATATATATATATATATATAATAAACATTCTTCTATTTGCACCACTTTCACTAACATTCATCTCATCTTTGCATCGTTAGAACTTTTTATCCACTGTTTGAATTTCGTCCTTTGTCGGTGTAATTTTCTCTATGATAAAACTGTGATCAAATCCGATGAGTTCATGTACCTTAACTCTAAAAAATACCCGATCTACTGCATGACATGACTGAGAAAGCTGTGGATATAGATATAGAAAGGGTACCGACAGTATACACTTTAATGGACGACATGATTAGTTGGGTCCAAATATGACTCCTGGATAGACATAGACGAGGTCCAACGCGTGTTGAGAAGCTGTGTCTTTCGTGTGTGTCAGAAGTGATACACAGATGATTTTTCAGAGTAAAGATTCATCCACCGAGGACGGAGTGTGCTGTACCCTGTGTACTTGGTCGGTTTGATTACAGTTAAGCCACTTTTTATCTGTTTGAACATTGGTGTCAAATGTCAGGTGGATTAATTGCGAGAAGATGACCCAAAAGAGAAAAACCATTCAAAGTGAAGAAATTTCCTGGGAAATATCCTCTGAGCGCAGAGTGCGATAATGAGATGCCATTCCCTCGTGAATATGGCACCTCATCGTGTAAAGACATGTGAAGAAGGATCGACTGGAGCTACAGATTTTTCACCATTGCTTGCCCTAGTTAGGAATGGTCATGGTGCTATGAGCAAGCCACCTTCAGACCATCCTGATGCCCTTCCTACTTCTCCAAGAAGCATCCCATTTATGCGGCAATGGAGTGTAAATGTCTAATGGTACATTAAGGTTAAATTGGAGTTCGCTATGAATTTAAAATCCGTGCTCGATCTCTGCTTCAACTATTACTTAGTAGACCTTCAACCGAATAAACTTAAATTATTTATTTTTTTTAAAAAAATTATTTTTAGTTAAATTTATATTGACGTTCAAAGTATGAATAAATTTAATATGATCTTAATAAAATAGATGAGCTTATTTAATCAAATAAGTTAACTCGAATTCAATTCAATAAACTTTTAAAATAGTTTAAAGTATAACTTATTTTGACTGTATTAAAATTATTTTTAAATATACATCAAAATCATACTAAAATAATTAAATCAACTTATTTCGCTACCTATTATATTATTACGGTAGCACCGCACATGACTCACGTAAAAATTGGATGCAGCTGTATTCATAATTAGCACAACTTCATCACTGTTTAAGACCTATAATCTAGAAGGTGCCAATATTTCAGTCAACGGTTTTTTTTGTTTCTTTTTTTGGGATTGTGACAAGAAAAACCAAAGTTTATACGAAAATATCCAGTGTGGTTCGTTAGAGGTACATCAAAGCACAAAGAGGGTGTGTCTGCGCCACTGACACCATCAATGATATGATTGGACTCTGCCAGCAGCTGCACATGCACTCAACAGCCACAAGCTTCTTTCGATTAGCTGGCAGTGGCAGTTGTTGCAATGTGAAAAATTTTACCAGGCGAGTTGAACTTAGAATGGATAGCGACTCGTGTGTTCCAAAAGCAGTTTCTAATTCTAATTCTGCCTCGTCATCGTTCTCCCATAGCCACAATAACTCCTTCCCATGCTTCCTTTAGGGAAGCATTTGCTTAGACAAATTTCTTCAAATTGTTATTGCCACTTTCTCATAATTAATATACGAAAAATCGAACATTCATGATTCATTACTCATAACTTCTAGTTCAAAGACATGTCACCTAACACCCCTTCCTACAAATCGGTGAAGAAAATATCATCTATGTAACCTGATTTCGACCCAGACAAGTCACTGGGCTGGGGTCAAAGGTTTCATGAAATTATTATGTAGTTATTTTATTTTAAATAGAAAAAGAGATTAATAAATATGTAGAACTTTCAACATCTTTACTAGATTCAACCAACGAAAATAACTTTTGCTACAATAATTTGTTTTAACAATGTTTCCAAAAAAAGTGATAACTTAAGATCAAGAGCAAGCGATAGTATCACTTTTATCCATTAACAATGTTAATTCACAAAGCCACAAACCACCTCAAATAAGACTAAGTTTCTCCTTGCATTCACAGATGAGTTGGTTTTGGTTGAAACCACTTATTATAACAAGTATTTTTTTATTTATATATAAAGGATCCCATTAACGAGTGCTTTCAGAATATTTATTAAATATATATAAAAAAATTTTTATATTCAAATTACACACTTTGCAAAATATAAATACATAAAAATTTGAATAGTTTCTTTATTTGATCTTTTAACAAATTCCTGTAGAGTAATCACTAACATTCATTTTCCATGTATTAAATCCTATTCACATCAAGATGCCGTCCTTCATGATCCCACGAGCAATTATCATTGTAGGCAAATGGGCTCACGCCTAACGGGCTAGTTTGAAATAGCTCAACAGTTTTGCATTGTGGCCCATAAGAATTAGTTACGTACAAAAAGAAGGTACAATTCAATTATTAAAGCTAAAGAGCTTTAATAACTACCAAATTTAATATCTTTAGTCTTTTAACTTATTTAATTATCTCAATTATCAATTTTGACCTACTATATAGCCAAAGTTGTCAAATGTAGTTGGTTATCATCTATATTATCTATTAACTAACTTTAATAAAAAAATTATTTTACCTTTAACTTTTACTAATTTAACTCCAAAAAATACAATTTTTTTTATTTTCTATAATAAATGCCATCATATTATTATTATATCATTTATATATTATTTTTTCAAGCAAACGCATTATGAGTACATGATTCTGCTAATTTACAGATAAGTAAAAGCATTAAAACTATGGACGAAAGATTACATTGTAGGAAACAATTAAAATAGATTCCTATCCCCAACCCCAAGAACATGTGTAAAATTAGGATACAATGTATGAATTTAATAGGAGCAAAAACATACCTAAATCCATAGTGAAAAACGTAACAAAATCTTGTACAATATGGTAGGTTTCCCGAGTCAATACACAACCCTAAAGATTTCTGTCATTGTATTCTTTCCAATAATGGGGAATCAAAAAGAACATTAATGGCGCATATGTTTCATGTATATATATACATATGTATATGTATATGCATCTATCTATCTACCTATCAATTATGTATCAACTATTATCATTTCTAATTTGACATATTACAAAATTAAAAATAATATTCTAATCTTTGTACATAAAGGCCTAAGCTTTTAATTAGATGCATTGAAGTCCAATACCTTATTAGATCATTTTATTTAAACTTTATATAATGCTAGCAAATGATGCACCCATGTTACAAGTGCAAAAAATACAAAATAAAAAATTTTAATAATAAAAAAATACCGATAATATATATTAATAAAATCAAAATTATAATAAATTTCCTCAAAGAAAAAATACTTACAAATATTGATCAGATGAAAAGTGCAATAATTTTTTCACATAATAGTAACGTTGGATAATTAAAATAATGAACAAATAAAAGAATAACAACCATAAAAGTAAGTATTATATAGAATGATAACTATATAATTAGATGTAGCAATTGAGAATTTTATAGAATAGGTTTAATTTCATTTTAGAATTATCATGTGAATATATTAAAACTATAAAATATCAAATTATTAGTTGTGGATAGTTAAAAAAAGGGTTTCTCTCTAATATACAATTACCACTATTGACACAAATAAAGGCGGTTAGCAAAAGCAACTTCAGCAGCTCAAACATAGGTACATTCATGGTAGCACATTCGACAAGAAAAATGCATCTAGAGAGAGGGACGCTAACGGCCTACCAAATTTCTCAAATGCACTGACACTGATATGGCCCTCCAGAGCTTCGTATTTACTGATGGCATCTTCCTGGAAAAGCGAGCAAAGAAGCTACTATAACCACCGCCAACCCGACTCGAAATGACATCAGGGAATGCTTCATCCATTTGTCGATAAAACCATGCATCTTCATGCAGCTTATCATTTCCCAAATACACCATCTGTGCATCACATGGTCCATCCTCCCCCAACCCCCAAACGATAAAAACAGGTTATTGCAAATACATCATTAGATTTTATAAAAAGATTTGTCGACCCAATTAGTCAAGAATAAATTTTAAATTGTTATGTCAATATCTCATGTTTTGAGAGGGTTAAATTAACAATCGCAGATGTCAGTTTTGCACCGA
The DNA here is from genome assembly GCA_024138015.1 of Lumnitzera littorea. Taxonomy (NCBI): domain Eukaryota; kingdom Viridiplantae; phylum Streptophyta; class Magnoliopsida; order Myrtales; family Combretaceae; genus Lumnitzera; species Lumnitzera littorea. The sequence continues at coordinate 26,786,563 of JAMXBB010000002.1, forward strand.
CAAAATGCAAATTCAAACAGCAAAGAAGCAGCCATAAATCACTTGGAGTTAGTCAGTTCAAACATGATTTACTGGCATTATGATACAGCAAAGAAGCAGCTGCTCTTCCTCAGCTCAAGGTATCAATGCTCACAAAGATCATTCACCAAACCTGCAATATATGGTGACAGCACCGGTTATCCAACAATGCTCATTCTCGTACAAAATCCGATAAGCACAAGCGGAAGATTCAATGAGCAGAGGGTAGTACTTATGTCATTTTTTTTTTTTAAATAAGAGTACTTACATCAAATGTCACTTTTCAGAAAGTGCAAGTATCATGGCCCTGATTTCAAAACCAATGCCTATTCCACTTCTATGAGATCCAACAGAACTCTATAACACTCTGCATTTCAAGTTTTAATTAAGTGAAATCAAATACCTTTTTCTGGTTACAGAGGTCCAACTCTCTCTACAAATCTATGAACGAAAATCAAATTTACAACTAGATAGGGAGATATAAGAAAAGAGCTAAAAAGCAATTACTGAATAGATTAAGGTGAGAAAGCGACTTCAGGCATAACTATTGTACTGCAAGGGAGTGCTGGATTTGTCAATCACCGTCACTGTTCAAAGAGCTGGCGAGTGGAGGAGCACTGCTCACAAATATGGGACTTCTCAAGGCATAATCAAACCTAAATTTATCCTCTATGCTGGAATTTCCATGCTTTCATTTACCTGCACAGCTGAAAGAGAAATGAGAAAAAGGAGAAAAATGGAACCAGAGCAAATTTTACTGCCACATGGAGAAAAATATCTCCTTTATAAGAATAAGATTTACAATGGTATCAATCTGAAACTGAAAAGCATCAAGAAGCTGGTTCAAACTTTTGAGAAGAAAACACTCCCCGTTTTCACCAACTAATGAAATTATCTCACAAGCAAGGAAGAAAGAGTAGTTTCCAGCATGTCAATTTATTTGCTCCCCTCCGTTTGGTCCTGTCAACTTTTTCCCATCCCACTAGAACAGAAAAAATAGAAATGTAGATATCATATTATTGACATAAGCACATGTCACGGTCTGTGTTTTAAAGGGAAATGAGGTTATTTAACTTGAAACTTAATGTGAAGTAAGTAACATCAATAAACAGTTTAGTTGTAGGGCCGGTTTGTCTCGCTAAGCAGGATTACCCTCTTATAAGAAAACTGGTCGGAAGTTGATAGTCATAACAGGCCAAAACCAATAGAGAAATTGAGTCTCCCAATCATATGAAGGACGGTAATAATACCGGTCAACACTACTAAAGCTATAAGGACTTGAAATAATTTTGGGTAAATAAAAGGGAAAAAGGTTAGCTTACCCTTCATGATATGAGAATATACAATAAGTTAAATGAGGATTGAATACTATACAGATACATAAAGAGAGAGCAAACCTCTTATCCCGTAACACACACAATTCTAAGAAATATAATAGTGGAAGTATGTAAAATCCAAGGGATATTCAATTTACTACCAATTTTCAATCCATATGGGATTGGTCTACTCTACAAGATTTATCCAGAAAAAAAAAAAATGGGGGACTACGTCTATAGATTACTCAACGGTTTAGAGTAAGGATTTAGTAAGAAGCTCAATAACTTTATTAAATGCTATTTGCTTCTTCTTTTTTTTTCTTTCTTCAATCGACAAATACACATCAACTAAGGATTTAGTGAGCAAGGTTTATCATATGCTTGCAATTAGCCCTACACGCTTCATGTGAGACAAGTGAAAAGGTTAAGTGTTGAATTGGAAATTTACAGCAAAAATGGAATGGGTTAGAAAGCGATTACAAAGGATAAATTAACAAAGTTAAGCCCACATATATAGGTTGTGACAACTAACAGGTAGATTTGCAAAGTGACAAAGGTAAGGAGATCTCCATATGGAATAGCCAAATATTGTAGAAATTAAAAGAATGAAGCAAGAAAGTTGTTTCACCATAAGAGGTAGTTATAGATATTGAAAATAGACAATGACCATCATATTACATCGATTATCGATGAAAAAGATTACTTAGGCTTCACTGTAGACTTATGCAAGAGGTAGAGGAGCCTAGGTAACAATAAGGGCTCTAGCTTATACATGAGTTTACTAAGGGTAAGACTGTGAAAGTCTTACTGGGTCTTGTTTGGAGCTCACCAATTTAACATTCTCTAAGTCATCCCAACTTAGTACTAATTCTTTGGATTTGCCCAATTCCATGAATCATGTTCCATTAAAGATTTCAACCCTACTGAGCTTACTTAATATTGGACCAAGTTGATGAATTGTATCATTTAAATTTATTGGTCTACAAATTTCAAATTCAATGATGATACTGTGTTTATGCAATTTATCATTCTTTGAATGAGGGAAAGCCTTCTAGCTATAGAAAAACTAACATCAAGAAATCTCAAATTTCCATAATTGAGAAAGAAGATGTAGAAAACTTTCTTAAGAGCTGCAATTATTTATGGACAATAATCTTGAGAAAAAAGTCTATGAGTTGTTGTGTCTTTATCACTCTACCGAGCACTTCAAAAACTTAATTTGATGAAAGCAAGCAAGTTAATAGAAACAGACAAATCAGCTCCAACATACCTTTTCTTTCCAAGCCCAAGATCTAATCTACAGTTAAAAGTTATCTTAAGAGCAACAGGAATGAAGATCATTAAATATTAAGTTGCATATCACTTAGTAAGGGAACATATGCATATATGGTTTTTTATTTTTTTTTAAACAACCAAACGATGCATTTCTTGCAAGGTAAAAAAAAATCTGAAAAAGAGGACATCGATAACTTACTCGGATCCATTGCAATTACTTGGTTGATCTTCCCGGCATTGTTCTGGACTCCATCTTGTAATTGTTCTCTCTTCTACGATGTATTCAACTAAGCATGATGGAGACCCTGCCCCATGACTAGATTTCTTGATATAAAGAACTAAGAGGGTCTTTGCAACACTTCCACATACACGAATTGCACAATGAATATCAGACCAAACAGTTAGTCGTGAATTTGAATGACTATCTCCTTCTGTTAAAACAAGTACAGCATACTCAGAATGAACAAGAGATGGATGGTGACGATATGCCACAAAATCCACACCATACTGGGAACCCTGCCTAACAACCCAATTTTTCTTCCTAAGATGAGAGTAAGCTTTGTAATGTTGAGGAAATGATCTTTTCTTATCTATCATATACTGCCATAGTTCTTCCACACTCATGGGACAATTATCTTTGGCAAAAATCTTGAGGCAATTTAGAGAATAACACAGATAAAAAGCTTCCTCCAGCCCCAACTGAAACCACTGCTTCTCCTTCTGAGCTGTAACTATCAGTCGACCGAAGCATGCAAGATTGAGTAATTCACATTGTTCTGTATCCACTACAAGAAGTACACTACATCCTGTGAGTAAACCACAAGCCTCTGACTGGACTAGAGAAGACTGGAGCCGTAAAACTATTGTTGACATTGGATCTGCCAAAGCCTTGGCTTTTGAGCCCTTCCCTTTCCATCTTGGACCCATCAAACTATAATTCTTCATTAGAAAAGTAGAGCTACATTACTAGGTGTTCTCCAATCTCAAATTCCAAATTAGCATTGACCATTGAGTAAATGCAAAGAAGCTATAGTCATCCTAACAATCAAATAATATTTAAATTTTAAATAGATATATTGATTCTCAAAACCTCATTGTAAAAAATGTGATAAATTTGAAATGCAAGTGATATAATCTAGTCATTCAGGGGAAAAAGATTGCAAACTGAAAAAGCTATGAACTTAGAACAACAACATAGTACATGGTATCATCCAAATGCAAAATGTTGAGAAATTTTTCAATCACAACAACAGTGGCAAACATACACCGGTCGAGCCTTAAACTCATTAAGATATTGAGTTTGTGCCGCTTGTCACAGCACCACAATTGATGCTCATAATCAGATTTCTACCTCAATTAGCATCCTCAATTAGATACTCTGTTGGCATATATAGATACATGTCAAAAGAAACCAAGACTCTTGACTATCTCATGAGAGAAACAATTTGCAAAAGATGAATTATCCCCAAAAAGAAAAAAGATCTCATTTTCACAAACAACAAATCCAAAAACATATTTCACAAAGAATGTTCAACTTATTGATGATGTCCAAAATCCACAAAGCTCCTCTGAATATGTGTTGCAGATGGACAAAAACTTGCACTTTAAGATCAATACTACATACTAAATCAATGTACTCTCTAGATTCCCCTTATAACAGCCTTTCAAAAAAGAAAGAAAAAGTAGTAGGAATATCCGTAGGTATTTACAACTACAAAGATTTTAGGAATACTTTGTACTATGGATGTGATTTACTAATTTTAGCCATTAATACAAGAGATCTTGAATCTGACTGATCCAAATCGAACGTATATCTATGCACTAAATTAAACCCATACACACTAAAAACAAACAAGTAATGTGAAAAATAGAGAGAGAGAGAGAGAGGGTAGCCTACCATAGCGCATAGTTCCTCCTACTCTTTTAATGGATGAAATAATATCTGTTGGTAGCCTACCATAGAATTCATAAAAAGAACATTAAACCAAAAAGACAAGATAAACAAAGATCATCAGTAAAGATTCTTTGGCAATGAGATCACGTAACCGACTAACATTAACTATAGATCAAAAAGTTTCCAATGTGCCCTATCAAGAAATCCTAATAATGGAATATGCTCTCTAACCACAATATATATATATATATAATACAATTACAGTAAGTGTGTGCAAGTTTTGAGAGACAATTCTATAGAATTAAATAATAACATCAGCATGAAGAGAATTAAAAGAAAAAAGAATTACACATGACTTTGATACATTGAAGTTAAAAGATGAGAGATAAAGAACAAGACAAGAACCAACGATGCATTTGTTGGCAGAAAATATAATTCCAATAATTCTACAAAGCTGATTTTGGAAGTGACATTTTATCGAACGACTGGCACACGAAACACGGACACATTAACAAGAACATCAACGTCGATAGTTTATTAATTCTAAAAAATAATAGTAGAGCAGAAATATACCAGGTGGTATGGGTGATTTCCGATTGCTCTAGTGAGTTCCAAGATGCCGCTAAGAAAGATAAAGATTACCAGTGGTGGGTGGTATGAAGAGAGAGAGAGAGAGAGAGAGAGAGATTGGCGTTTCCAGAGAGTGACCGGGTAATTTTGCTTCTGGATTTGAGAGCACGGCGGTATTTTCTCAACAATAGGCGGGTGTTTTAGTTTATTAATTCAAGAAGAATGATGTTCATTTAGGAGAAACCTTAATATTTATTTCATTCTTAATCATACTTAGTTCTTTTTTCATTTAATACATTTACTACCTTATTTAGAATCTCTTATAAATATTGCAATTAACGAGATAAAAATATTATATTTGGCTTTACATATTTGTTTTGGTATGTGCAATATAATTAAGTAGCTATACCATAATTATTAAAATTCCAGACAAAAAACGATTTCAAATTATTTAACATACTACTGTACTTACAGAGAAAATAAAATTAAAAACAATAAAGACACTAAAGTAAGATTTTCACTTTGATATGATAAACATCATTGATGTCTCCATTGGTTTAATATGTATTAAAAAAATTGATAAAGTGTGGAATTAATTTAACAATCTTTTTTGTCAATAAAAGTAATTAACATATTATTAGTTGTAGTGTATATTTTCATTGATGCATAGTAGTATAAATTGATAAAATATGAAATTTATTTAATATTCCTTTCTAGTGAATAGAAATTAATTAATATATTGCTAACTGTACTATAGATAGATTTAGTTAATACTTAATAGTCTTAAATTGTGTTAGTACATATTGTTTAAAGTTATTATTTTATAATGTCTAAACATAATTAATATTTTTATTCACTAATAGACTCCACTAATATACCAAATCAATTTGCACTAACAGAACCCCTTTCTTTTAGTTGAACTTTGTATTTTTATTATTATTATCTTCTTTTTTTTTTTTACTTTACATTTGTTTCAACATTCAACCATGTATTTCACATTTTATTATAGTTGTATTATATAAAGAATATAGTTAGATCTATATATGCAATTATTATAGTTGTATTAACCATAATGTAATTATTAAAATTCTAAATAAGCTATGTTTTCTCTATTTTTAATATATTAGCAAATATTACACAATGAAAAAATAAAATTTTAAAACACCAATGTTACCTTTAATATACGAGAATCGACTGTACTTCCATTTCCTTTCTCCATGATTGGTGATTGCGATGCTGTCCAATCACTTTCACCAAATCAAAGAGCTTCGTGGCTAGTTTTGAGTTTCTGACTCCTCTTGGTCGGAGAATAGACCTATATCACCAGACGTTACGTGTTTGACAAGGGTAATGGTGTTACGAAGTGACTGCAGTGTGGATGGTGTTGCGAACAGGGGCGTGTGAGGCATTGATTTTTTGTGTGGGGTCTTTATTCCTAATATTTTACTAAATGATGAAGTGGTGTTAGGCAATGTGGATGGATCGTAGGCTAGGCTTCACCATCATTCAAGCTGTTTGCATTTTTCGAGATAAAAGAGGAGTTGTTTAAAGTGGTTGTTATAACGTGGTTAATTCCAATGACCTAAAGGTGGCCAAGTGTTTAGCTTTAATAACGGGGATTTGCGATGCCAAGAAGAAAGGATTTAGACATGTTGTGTTCTTCAGAGACTATTTGCTCTTATTTCGCACTTTAATGGGCTCACCAAATGGTTTGCATTAGGCTATACGACCTTTTTTTCAGTAGGCTCTTGCAAAGTTGGAAAGTGCCAGTGATTTTTCTCTTAGTTTTGTCTTTCTACGTTGTTTAGCTAATAAAGCTGTGCATTGGGTAGCTTCATGTACCAAAAGAAAAATGTTTCATCGAGAACGATGGTTAAACACCTTATTCACCCTTCAAAAGCTAGTTTCATTTGAATTGTTGGTTTTTTGTTTTATATCTTATGGTACTTTGTTGTGTTATCATTGTAATTATGATTGATGATTAACGAAGTATTTTTCTTTGGTAAAAAAAAAAAAAAAAAGAAGGTGATATCATAATTTTATAAAATTGACAACACCGACTTTAAGGAAAAATTTAATTCCATATTTAAAAAAGCCAAATTATGATTATATCCCCACTCCCACATTAATCATTATTATTCAAAATTACTTATTTAACCTTCAAAATAATAATGACATCAACAATTAAGGGTATTTTTAACAATTATCATTATAAACACATTCCATTCCATGTACATTTCCAAACATAAAAATGATGTATCATTCCATTCCATTGAAATTCATTCATACATACCAAATGTAACATAAAAACACCAAAAAGTGATTCCTACTTTAGCGTTGTAGATATTATAGATGCAGTCATTAGTTAATTATGTATTCAAAAAATTGATAAAACATGAGATTGATTTAGTTATACTTTTAGGTTATTAATAGTAATTAATATATTAGTAGTTGTAGTATATGTAATTATGGTATATACTTAGCAGTAATAATGGATAAGATATGAGATTTATCTACTCATAGTTTTCAAAATCATGAGTCAAATATATAATTTCACAAGTTTATGATTTTATAATGTTTCTTTTGGTTAAAATAAATATAAAATTATTGAGATTTATCTACTCATCAAGATTATATACTTAGTAGTAATAATTGATAAGATATGAGATTTATTTACTTATAGTTTTCAAAATCGCAAGTCAAATATACAACTTCACATGTTTATGATTTTTGTCATATTTTTTTTTTTCATTAAAATGGATATAAAATCATTGAAATACAATTTTTTTTTAGGTAGAATCATTAAATTTGATATATAATTCTATAAATTTACAATTTGACTGATATTATATGGTTCTACTAATTCTGTACTATTCAAAATAACAGTAGAATTGTGATTTTAACAACTATACTTCTATTGAATAAAACTAACTAATATTGCTAGTTGTAAATATTAAGTACTGACAAAATATGGGATTTATTTAATATTCCTTTATGGTGAATAAAACTAATATATTGTTAGTTATGCTAATCATATAAACTAGTGTATAATGGTGAAACAAGAGAAATCGTCTCTTTGGTAAAACAATGTTCTTGTGGTGAAATGAACTTTTCATTGAAGAATTGAGTTTTCACATAGTGAAATAGTGAAATTACTCTCTATAGTAAAAAGTGTGATAACATGGTAAAATAAGTCTCAAAGGACATTTATATTAATTGGGAAATGTGTTATTATATTAAAATGAATTGTATTTCAAGGAAATTGTCACGTCTCGAAAAGGTAAAGTCATAATCGTCCTGTCGTATAAACCATCCTAAAATAGAAACTGTCCTCACAACTGCTATTTTAGACCCAGCTCACAACTGCTATTTTAGACTTAGTTCACACCAGGCATATTCAACTCTACCTATTCAAAACATCCAATTCAATACATGTTTGATATAAATTTATAAAGTAATCATTTGAAATAATTTTGTAATAATAAACTTAAAATTTGACCTTATAAAAAAGTAGTAGTAAATCCCACAAGTACCTGTTATTTCACATACAAATTAAAATATTGAAAATTATCAAGCCCTTTAAAGAGTCTTGTGTAATTTCCTTAAAAAATAAAAAGTTAATAGTAAGAGTAATAACCTATCGTTTCTTGTTATATCTTGCTCCTCGTCCCAATTTATTAGGGTTTTAATGTTGGGTAGGCACTTATAAGCTATTTGGAACCTGCAAAACAAACTATAAGGGAATGAGCAACAACTTACTCAGTAAGTGGGTAGAGACAGAAGTATGTACTCGACATATCACAAATAGGGTTTTCAACAAAGTTGGTTAGATGTAATCCATATATAAACAAATGTTATCACACAATGTTATCCGATTTATCGTGAGATAAGAGAAATTGCGCCCGCTCTAATCCGCGTTAAGAAGATTGACATCACACACTCACAGATGGAAACCAAATCAGGGTTTGTACAATAGAGAACACCCTTCTCTTATGACCACCTTTAAACCATGGCCTCCAATCTTGTCGCGACCTCTTCTCTTATCGCTTAGTTCGGCTAAGAATAGGAAAATAACTATTTCAGCTATCCTCATCGAAGAGAGTCCATGTTTAGCCTAAAAATCCTAGTTGTTAACCTTAATGGGTTATAATGCATATCAGATTAGATATTAAGTAAAGTTTGAGGTAATTTATTTTTTCAAAGTGATCAACCAAGCACAAACAATTCAAATATAATAATAACCACGGAACAACCATATCATGGAGCTCAACTCTCATTATAGGAAATCGAAACCCAACCACAAATGCTACATATATACAAACGCTACATATAAACAAACAGCTAACTACAATTACAAGCCAATACATATCAAAGCCCTCAAATATTCTGAAATAATATCTCAAAATATGGTAAAGCATTAGTCTCACTTATCTACTCAAACGCTCACTACGAAATATTCGGGTTCGTCAATGATCGAATCACTAGGGAATCCTATATACATAAACCTCAAATTTGGTTTTCGTAATAATTATGAAAACATTAGAATGTTATCTAAAACGATTATACATTTACATATGTATATATATAAAGTATATTATCATTTTTCTTATATAATAATATATAGTTTTATTATACAAGTCAAGTTAAATTATTAATTACTAATAGTATACGTAATTATACTATTACGTATAATGTATCGTTTCGATCGTATCGAAACATATTTTTTATCGATTAAATCATGTTTCGATTACGGTAAAGTTATCATAGTATGTAAATTCATAATATTATAGAGATATAGGTTATTGCAATTTACTTAATAATATTTAACATATGCGGTTTTACTACTATTTATATTATATCATCTTAATTCTATTGAAACGTATTTATTATTGTTTATATTACGATTTAATTACAAAAAAATCATCATAGTACAATATTTGCTATGATATTATGGAAAACATCTATCTCAGTACCTAAAGTGATTCAGTTTTGGTAAGGCTAATATCATAAAGTTCGTATGAGCTCAACTATACGTATTACATGTTTTATTTAAAGGATTATTTCTAGAAGGTATTTCTAATTCTAATGTATAGATAAAGTTGTATAACAATTAATATTATATTGATATCGTATTGTGTAATGAAAAATATACATTCACGAAATTTAGTAATAAAGTATAATGAATCATATATACTTAATTTTTTACGAAAGTAATAATGTTAAATTTGTAAGAATATAAAGTTCAATTTTTAATAGTTGCGATAAATGATTATTACTAAAGATCTGCTTATTTTACAAATCAATATTAATGATATATAAGTTTTACAGTTATCAATATTTTAAGTTTATAATTCAAAAAAAGAATGAAATGATACAAATGAGATACTCGATTTAAAAAAATAATAAAATAATGAATATCTATTTTCTATAACTATTAAATATTAATTAAAATACAATACTTATAATCAAAGAATCGAGGTTATTTAAAAATATCAGATGCTAAAAAAATTTAAATCTTTTAGTTCTTTTTCTTCTTCTCTTTTCCTTCTTCATCTTCTTCCATTTTTCTTCGCTTTTTTTTTTTTTCTTTTCTCTCCCTCTCTCTTCTTCTCTCCTCTCTTTCTCTCTCACCCCATCTCCACCGCTACCCCATTTTAATTATTGGCTTTTATGTGGCGCAAATGGCTATGAAGCCATTTTATAGCCAACTTTCACCACTATTAATAAGGTGGTGATTTATATATATTATATTTTTATTTTGGTAAATATATTATATTTTATTGTGTACCCATTTAAATTTCTAAAATAATAAAAAAAATCTTCTATGGTTTCACTATAAACATTATTTGAAATCATGAATTTCTTTGTCTCCAATATTTTATTATTTCGGGTGAGTTTTAACGTAATTATTAGTAAAAATATTAATAACGTATAATATATAATTAAGTTATATTAATTATTTAGGATTTATTTATATGCATCTTATACAATATTTTACTCACCAATATTAATTATTAAGATTACGTAGTTGATTCTACAAAATTCATCCTAAACTATATCTAAAATTACGAATCTCTACATTACAACGATTAAACTTGATGAAATTAATATTTCTAAGAAAGTTTCATATAAATAAGTTTAAATTGAAATATTAAAATTATACGATTACTTCGTTTAAATTTTCTTCTAATCATAAAAGTTCAACTTAATTTTACAAATGTTATCATAAATCATAATTTTTAGAGCGGCTCTCAAACATTAAATTTTTCAATTAATTTATTATTAATTTATATGATTATATATCTATATCTAGATATAATTTAGATATTTTTACACCTATGAATATTTCCAATCGATCTAACAAAGTAAGGATATCCTGCCAATTAGATTTATATTAATTCAATAACTTTTACGTATTATCCCGTGCCATTAATAATATCATTATACTAATTATTCTATTATTAAAATCCATATTCTTGTGTTTACAAGTAACATTATTATAAATTATTTTACACCTATTAACCTAACTTATAAATGTATTTTTCTATAAAATATATAAACTACTTGAAAGCTAATAAGTTGGAGTCACGTGGCATTACGTATTATATATTTTTAAACTTTCAGATTAATTTATGAGTATAATTATTATTTATATTGAGGATACTTATAAAAATACATGTATACACATATAGTAAATTATACTATATTATCTTATTTTATAGCTTAATTAATTTATCTATAATTCCCCGTCGTATCCTTAACTCGATTTTAAAGGTTTCAAGTAATTCGATACCATATTAAATAATTATACTTCTAGGGGTGAAATTGGGATTTTGGATCATTATTTTCAAAATCCAACTTCATCAAGTCACTTCGGCTAACTTTTTTATCTTAGTCGTAAAACTGAACTCAATAGGATAACTTTTCCTGAAAACCTTGAATTTAGGTATGATTGCCCTAAATTCAAATTTAGAGTCTTATATAAAGTAAATTCTCATTATTTTGATTATATTCTTAATACTCTTATTATATTACAGATTTTCAAACATACGGGATTTCCTCGATTAAAGTTATCAAATTTCTCGTAAGTTTCTAAACTAATCGATTTACTATCTCGAATACATTAGATTAACTATTAACCTTAATCGTACAAGGATATGGCTTTGTCCTATTACTCAAATGTTCATGTCTTGATTGCTGATTTATAAGATATTATAGAAATGATCCTTGAAATTGTGCAAAACGTGTTATTGTAGTTAAATAAAAGTTTCTTCAAGGAAACAAATCTTAAAATGGTAAAAATTCTATTGATGTGGTCAAGTGGGTTGACACAAGGAAATGGACTTTGATATAGTAAAACAGTAGAAATCTTCTCTATGGTGAAAAAGGTGTTAATGAGATGAAATGAGCTTTATTTTGAGGAAATAAGCATTTAATATTGAAAATAGATAGTAATGTGGTAGAATAAGCTTTGCATAGAGGAAATGAGCCTTTAAATGGAACAATAAAAACAGTCTTTATGATAAAAATAGTGTCCTTATAGTTAAATGAACCTTCTATCTAGAAATCAAGCATTCATATGGTGAAACATTAAAATCACTCTAGTATAGTAAAATTTCTCTTTGTTACATACACGGAGATGTTTTTAGAATTTTTAATGTACATCTCAACATAGGTAAATACACTCTTATAAAAATGAAATAAATAGCTATCCATATGTATACATGCAATCAAAGAAGTGAAACACTTGAGCTTAGTACTAAGGTTTATAAACAAAATACTATTTAATTGTACAAAGGATACAAAACAAAGATAATTACAAGAGCTTTTGAAAATAATTAATATATTGAATGCAAAGCACATTTATGGTTTGAACTAGAAACTGCTTTTACAAGTGTATGATATATATATAGATCCTAAACACACGTCAAATAATACTATTACATACAAGCTACTATATACTTCTTAGAAATATATAAATGGTAATCACCAATATCTAAATCATCCTTGAGAATAACACATAAATTATATTGACGAATACCTTTACTTGTAATATAATATATAATAATTTTAAAAATATTTTATTAGTACGAGCTTATAAGTACCAGTGGCACTTATCTAATTTTCATTATCCTTTTAAATTTTTGTGTAACCCTCTTTCTATTCCAATTTCAACCATATTAAGTAACTATCTCACCAAAATTATATAGTATTCAAAGTTTTTTTTTTTTTTTTTTTTTTATCAATTTTTCAAGAGCTCGTACAATCCAAGCATCACTATGTACATTTGTCTAAACTTATCTAAGCATACTTGTCACCACGATCATAGCTTATGGCTCACGGTTTTCAAACACCATCTATCCACTAGCATTCCTTGATAATGTGCAAGCGCGCTTCAATTTCCCATTATCATTCATCACATCTGCAATTAATCAATCAAGTCAATATATGCATTTTATGAATATCGGTTACTTATAGATAACAAAACAAGTTCTCCAATATATTCGATAAACTCTCTTCATAGGCCTTCGCATTATTATCACATCTACAACTCAACTAATCATATAAACTAGTGTATGATGGGTTGGTTGCTCTAACACGTCGCTATATCATATGTTATGCAGCTTATCTTATGCTTAATCTCATTTCCAAGAACATGGGTTTCTTTCTTGCAGCTCCACTACAAGCTAAACACATGGCACTTACTCATGCATTTGCCAAAGTCCACCTAGATTTATCAACATGTTGTGAATCTGGGTATTAACATGTTCAACATGATCGTACAAAATCTGTGAATATTGATTGTCATTTTATGTTTAAGAGGCTAGCCAATAATAATAGCGAGGTTTTTGTTCGGTATGTTCACTAGATAAGAGACTATTGACACGCTAACCAAAAGCCTTTGTATTGCTCACTTTGTTAGCCATCCAATCTCATATTTACATATTTTAAAGAGTGAATTAGCATATGTACTATTGGATGAAAGTATTTTATTTCCACATATAATAGTATAGGAATATTACATATTTTCTGTATCTAACATTCCGTTGTACTCTATAAGGAATCTATATACATCAACAAAAAGGTGCTTCGATTTTTATGTATCTTCGTTATGACAGTATTATAGACTTAACTAGCATATATATCAATCTAGACCTTGTGATTGTATAGTCAAAGGAAAAAGCGAATCCATCGCATGTTGTCTTGTTGGGACCATGCTTGAAACGAGTGCCTATATACCCGATACGCCTAGTTACCACTAGATATAGTGGATATACAGCGAGAAGTTTCTAGTTGAATTATAATAGTGGTTATTGATGGACTAAAGGTGCATCACAACTGGGAGAGTAATGGCACTTGGGACCATATCATCCAATAAAATTACTTATTAGCTCTACACCACAATATCACAATAATGACCAACAAAATGTAATGAATTAAAAAAAAAAAAAGAAAGAAAGAAAAGAATTATTACATTAGCATTAATCCCCTGGAATTTTAATTGTAATTTTAATAAAGTACATAATTGTATTTGTTAATAAAACGGACATGCATATGTAGTTATATATGTATACCCTTAATTACATACATGCTCATATAAATTAGGTCTGATAGGTTAAATAATATAAATTGCAAACAGTTTCATTCCTCATTTTAATAAAACTGGTCTAGCTTTTTATCCTATTTTTAATTTATATTTATTAGACTAAAATGGTTGAAAACATACTCAGCCAAACGATTTAAACCTGATAAATATAAAAATAAATATGAGATTGAGGTCAGCTGGACGATTCCATTAAAAATACGAATGAGATTATTGAAAAATCCTTATTTGCAACTATTGAATAAAATATTTGTCCAAAAAAGAAAAAAAAAACTATCAAATAAAATAAAGAGAATTAATTTAAATGACCTAAATAAGAAAGCAATAATTTTGGTGCTAAAAATTAAATAGAGAAAATTAATATGACGTCGTAAACTATGAAACCAAAATTCAATAATAAGTTTTAATAGTGCAACTATCTAAATAATCACGATGACATTTGGAAACACTATCGTATGATGAAATACACAAAAAATCCGCTTTCTCGGATAGAAGAGAGGGAGCGCTAAGATTACCCGGATGGGAGAGACGAAACACTTTCGGATAGCATCTGGTTACTAGGATTTGACAGAAGAAAAAAACCTGCCAGCATAAGAAGTATACGATAATATAATAATTTTATATCATGTTTGATATGTATAATATCAAATATAGATTTTTGTGATGTTTTTAGTATATATAAATATTAGACTCAATATTATATCTTAACCTAAATATTCTTTAATATTTATTTTATTAAAAAAATATAAATTTTAGATATTATCTAATTTTTTTTTTTTTTTTTTTTTTTTTTTTTTTTTTTTTTTTTNAGCAATAATTTTGGTGCTAAAAATTAAATAGAGAAAATTAATATGACGTCGTAAACTATGAAACCAAAATTCAATAATAAGTTTTAATAGTGCAACTATCTAAATAATCACGATGACATTTGGAAACACTATCGTATGATGAAATACACAAAAAATCCGCTTTCTCGGATAGAAGAGAGGGAGCGCTAAGATTACCCGGATGGGAGAGACGAAACACTTTCGGATAGCATCTGGTTACTAGGATTTGACAGAAGAAAAAAACCTGCCAGCATAAGAAGTATACGATAATATAATAATTTTATATCATGTTTGATATGTATAATATCAAATATAGATTTTTGTGATGTTTTTAGTATATATAAATATTAGACTCAATATTATATCTTAACCTAAATATTCTTTAATATTTATTTTATTTAAAAAATATAAATTTTAAATATTATCTAATATTTATACTCTCAATAATGTATAATATTTGTATAATTATATTTATATCTTCAACACTCATATTTTTATCTAATAGTCAATTTTTGTACAATATTTTAAAAAGGAAAAAATTTAAGCATTTTATCCCGTTATTTTTTTTGTCTAATAATTAAATTTATATTACAAATGAAATATTAGATAAAAATTTTATTCAATCTAATTTTGTAAATTTTACGAAACTAAATGATACCATACCATTCCACTACCATGGAGTAAGAGGTGGATACGGGTTTTAATTTTCAAACGCAAAATCATTGCCTCAACACGTTATGATGAATTCCAACCATCACGAAACATCTATTAGTGGACATAGGAAAGCAACTAAAACAGGAAATCCATTATGTAAATGCCCATTGACTTTTAAAGTCCACTTTCCTACCCACTTCAAAAAGATTTATACAACCTTCGCTATTAGCAAGCTTGAACCGAAACAATGAATCTTCTCAGCCATAATTAGCGTTGCATTAAACTTTGAATTACTATATTAATCAACTGGTGAAGAATGGTCATTGGTTATATATTTAAAATATATTAAAATTATCTGTTTCTCGATGCTAATGCTGATGCACATGTACTCATGGAAATATGTTTTAATAATATAATTTTTTTAAAAAAATTCTATCTTTATAATAATGTTTGAATATGTAATGTAAATTGTTATATTAGACATCTATATATTTGATTGTTACTTGAAAAAATCAACTCATCGGAGATTTCCATCACCTTGCATAAGGTCGTGCCTTTTCGAAAGTATCTAATAAAAAAATTATTCTAATTTTTATAAATATGTATGTATGTAACATTTTCCTTTGGTAGGGAAAAAAGAAGAGTTGCTATCTTTAAGAAACATCTAATTAAAATAAGTCATATTCGTTAGATGCAAAATTATATTGAAAAAGTTCCCAAAATTACATACATATATTCTTCTCTTTTTCCTCTTCCAAAAAGGTTTTTTCGTTGTTGAGATTTGAACTTCTTTTTGGGATATATTGAGAATAAAGTCTACATTAATGAAATGTTGTTTGATTACATAAACGCTTACACACGCACACACACACACATATATATATATATATTTCACTAGAAGTATATATATATATATTCCATTAGAAATAGAAAATAAACCACCTTCGAACGCTAAATGCTTTCAAACTAAGGCAGCTTCTTTCAATTTAATTACACCTGATGATTAGCTGAGTCATCATTGAGCCTGATCTGTAGGTTTGAAAGTTTGGACAATGGATAACATGTTTTATATAAGGATTAATGGTGTATATAAGTACTTATAATATTACAATACATAAAAATATAAATAATAGTTTCCTTAAAAACTATAAACTACAATTGGTAATTGCACATTATTCATCCAGACATGTAAGTATTAGTACTGGTATTTGGCTCATTAAACAAAAAAGCACACCCTCATAAATCCTAGTTAGTTATATATTGAACTTTTTTAAAATTTCTGCAGTGTTTAATTATTGTTCAAAATTTACGTGCAATATGCAATAGTCTATGAATGGATTAAGGATGTTGGTTGGATGTTCATAGCAAATGGAATAGATGATAATCGATATTATCTCATTAATATCAATAAATTACTATATTTTGTTTAATTTGCTAATTAACCATGCCTCAAGAATTCCTATTATCGCTGAAGAAGGAATTGAAAATACTTCTCAAGACCAAAAGAAATAGCTATTCTCTAGTTTTCCTACATATTTTAATACTTTTACTATGAGGCTCTAACTCCAACAATCAAGCCATTGACCAAATCATGAATATATTGTTATTTTTAATATATTCCTAATATATTACCAATGTCTCTCTCTCTTTTTTTTTTTTTTTCTAGAGGACAAGAGCTCATTAATTAATACAACATAACAATTACATGAAATTCCAGAGAACATAAACTAAATAGAAGTCCATGAACCCAAAACATGACTGTGTATTTCTTATAACCTCCAATGATGAGCGGATGGCAGAAATGGTAGAAAAAGGGCAACCTTATTGGCTACTATGAGGTTAGGGATGAGAAAAAAAGTGGCAAAAACGTGAAAAAAGAGATGATTAGATATGTACTGGGGGCGGCCAGTAAGGCGAGGCTACCCTAGAATATTACAATTATACTTAGGTTTTTGGTTTTGTTCTTTTGAGAAAAAGATAAAGAGGGAAATGGGGAGATATTCCTGATGTCATTTTAAGTCCAACCAATTAAAATAATAGTTATTATCGTTCTATTTTAATAATTTTGGAACTGCAATTTTGTATCTACATTGTTATTTCATTTCACCAATCAAACATGCAACAACATAATATAAACTGATGGTTCATATTGTGAATATGTTAGTTCAAATTGACTTAATAGGCCTCGTAAGGCTTGGTTGTTAACTGGTATATTTGGATTGCTATGGCAGTATTTGATGATCACCAACTACGAATTATGGAGAATGTTAATTAAAGAAAACAGAAATACCATCGTTTGGTACGAACACTGTACAGTAGCACCCACAATGGAGTTCATAACCGAGAATAAACGTATTACATGTTTATACCTAATATCTTTTGGCGAGTTTGAATATTTTAAGTATATGAAATAATAGAAAAACTCCCTCTCAGCACTTTGTCCCACTTTTGCTGGAAACCCTAGACTATTAAATGTTAACTGTCAAATCAAATACACCCAACACCTTTCTATATAAAGAGGGTTCTAGTATGACCTTCTTGTTAGCACTTGACACTCACTGTAATTTACCTCATAATTTGAATATGAAGATTGGGGTTGTCCTTATGATCCTGATGGTGTCTAGCCCTGGTTTCATAGAGCCAAGAAGAATGGCAACTCATCATGAGATTCAACAACATCAAGAATGCATGCAACAAGGAAGATTAACTTTGGAGACGAATGCTCTCAATCATCCGGACAGCACCATCATAGACAACCACCACAGCTTACCTATACAAAGCTTCAATAACCGTGGCGGTGGCGATAGCGATGGAAGCGACAGCTAGATCAGATATAATAATAAAAGTTAGAACATGTGTAGAAATATTGCATGTATGTGAGATTAAGAGAAATATTTATATGGATCATAAACTATATGATATATGGTAAGTTTTTAAATCTGATCTATTGTAGAATTTTGGGCCTACGAGGGTGCGCACATCTAGGTCATTATTCAAATAAATTGACTTTGTGGTTTATCTTTGTGACGAGGGCTTGAGCTCTAAACGTTTGTTTAGCTATGAAGCTCTCATGTATGCATCTTCGACTTCGACGATGCATGGGGTGTATGTCGTCTATTTTGTTATTATGAGTTGAAGGACGGTTTGTACGTGCTAATAGTACTAAATACATAGTTTGGATGCAATTATATATGTACATAGTATTCATGTGCGATATATCATATTATACAATACTAATAAAAATCATTTTGAAATAATTTAATTACATTTTATATTGTTTCCACACCCGCCCCCCCTCCCCAACACCACCTCTCCCCCTTCCAAAATAACATCGTATCGTTATCACACGTTGGGGATGTGAGTTATATTTTAGGTAGATTCCTGAGGAACTGTTTTTTCTTTTTTTCACCTTCTTTTTTGCCAGTATTATTATAGATATACATCTTAAACGTAATGAAACTATATGTATCTAAATTTTTCACATAATTTTTTCTTGTGAATTCCAGTTTGGTAACATTACAAGTACACCTATTATTGGCTCCAAGATCTTTTTAGTTAGACAGTACAAGGAAAATGATAACATAATTATATATTCATCCAAGAAAGAGAGAGAGAGAGAGAGAGAGAGAACATCAGTTTCATCTATTGTAATTTTTTTTTTTCATCTTACTTTTTCTCTTATTCAAATTTAATTAATAAATAATTTAATAGTATATTTGAGATCAATAAAAAACTATTACGGTGGAAAATAGTGACAACAGAAGAGGGATAGTGGCCCAAATGCTACCGAAAGTATTTTGGAAAGAGGATCAATTCATCATCTGGACTATTTAGTCTAGTGATATGGCATTCAAGCCAATAAGAATGCACCATATGTTCTAAATTGATTAACATACTATTGTACGCTTAATTAAGGAATAAACAATTTCCATGCATAATAAATAAAAAAATCACAAAATTAATATATACTAAAAAAAGTGAAATTTTTCCAAAACTAAATGGAATAAAATAAAAGCCATCAGCCACCATCAATAAAATGATTTTAATGGGAATTCAACCCATCACCTTATATTTGTAAAAGCATCTGACAGGTCCTACAGCTGTAGAATATCTTGCCCGTCATTTTTGAGTTACTGAATTCAAAGACATAGAGCTCCAAAGGGTGATGGGTGACAATACGCGTAACATGGTACTAGAAAACCACAACAAATTGGAGGACATGTATGGCAGGTTTGATGTGGTAGATGAGAAGTTGGATGAAATTTGTGTCAGATTGGATAGTTTGGGGCTACAAGCATTGCTTATCGTTTCCATCATTTTCTATCTTATGGCCTCCTAACTGTGCTTTGAATTCTCTTGTCATTGGACTTTTGTTGACCTGCAAAGTATTAAGTAATTTCGATGTCTATAAATTTAAGACCTTTATTCACATTCACATGGTAGTTGTCAATTTTGATTTGCCATGTGTTAATTCTTATATCTTACTTGATCACTGTGCCAAAGTCGGGATGAACTTGCTCCATCATGTATAATTGCCCAATACCCCTTACAATCATTATGACTCATCTCTACAATTTGTTTCCTCATCAGCCACGGGGGACAAGAAATGGCTAGAAAAATAATTTGAACCAAAGGGTAAAATCATAATTTACCTAAACGTTGAATGAGAATATTAAAACCAATGTTATTAAAACTGAGTTAACCTCTACCGTCAATTTGATTTGACTTAATTCAATTATAAAACTGATCCAGTTTAATATTGATTCATTAGTCAAACTCGACTCCATTCTTTTAACTATTAACCCTTTTTTATGTTGGATAAATTATTTGGATCATATCTAGCAATATTAGTTAAAACTTATTAAGGAGTAAAATTAATGTGTAAAAAAATAAAATATCAAGTAATGCTAGTTTGTAAATATGGAATCAAGAGTAATTATGATTACCTCTGTAACCTTATGTCTACAAATAAAATTAAATGCTTTTTTATTTCTTTTTTGCCACTATCATATCATTATTTTTAGAGAAGGAGGAAATCGAACCTAGTTTATCTTCAAATAATATGTTACAACGGCCGTGGCAATACTACTCTAATTCTTATTCTAGCAATTTCCTTTACAGCAATACGGAGAAACAAAAAAATGAAAAGAAGGGGGCTATATAAGTTTAAACCCTAAGATCTCTTCTTCTCTCTTTATAGGGGTCTTTGCTGTAAGAAAGTCTAGGACTGATAATCATTATATATTAGCTATTTCGCTCTACCTCAACCAACATAGCTACTACTTTTATTGCGATTGTTTCGATAAGAAGACATCTTAATTCAAATATTAAGGTTACTTTATCGACAAATAAAAGTTATGTTGAAGTGATATTTTCAAATTTAGAATTTTCAATTTTTTATTTTTTATTTTTATCTTGATTAGGGATCCCTTTCAACTTAAATCCAAAGTTTCATTCCGCGATTGTGCAAGAACTTTTTCCAAATTAACGTCACGCGTCCCAATCTACGAAATGTATCTATTCTCAAATTGCATCTTTAAATACTCATTTCTTTTCATGTAGTTTGTAAGCATTATATGTACTAGTATTTCAATGCAATTTATTGAATGAAATTGAATTCTTTGGCAAGAAAAAAAGTCTAACCCCTAAGATTTCAATTTCTTCTTTTTTGCCAAATAATATTTTACTTTCATAAACATAGAGATTAGGTTTAGATTTTATTATTAACCAATGTTAGATTTGTGTGCTAAAAAAAAAAAAAAGAAAAAAACAATGATAGATTAGAAATCTATGAGCATTACTAATTTAACGTGGAAATCAATAAATGTGGGGTTATGGAATATTTGAATATTAATTGCTAATTATAAGAAGATGGAAGTTAGCCAATTATGACTAGAGTTTTATAGTTGAACTCAAATTTTGAACTCCTCCAGTAATTCAATCCATATTAAACTCAACAATTTCAATATGGAACACTCAATTAGAAATCAAATGATTTTAAAACTCTAAGGAGTTACCAAAAATATTTTTGCAAAAAATAAAATATAAAAGGGCCTATTTATTGTTTATACATAATAATTAAATAATCCTAATAAATATAAGCATTTTTTAAAACTTTGTTCTAAAATAACAAAGTAAAGGAAAAAAAGTAAGATTTCTATAAAAAAAAAAGTCCTTTTCTCTATTAATAAAAGGAAAGCATTTTTTCAAAAAAAAAAAAAGGTAATATTCAAGGAAAACACATTTTTATTTTATGGGAAAAAGCAATTTTTAGGATTTTCATGGAAAAGTATATTGTTTTAGGAAAAATATTCTTTTGGAAACATTTTCTCTATTGTCTATTGTTTGTTATATTGAAAATGACACCATTTTTTTGCTGACTACTATGGTGCAACTTCAGGAGAGGAGGAATTTGAACTAGGTCCATCTTATTGGGAGATAAGTATTTAAACTATTAAGCAATGATGATCTTAACAAATTAAAAATGACACTTTAAGTAGAAAATATTTTTACATATAAGGGAAAACATACTTCTATCAAAAGGATAATTACAGCTTACTCTTTTTAAAATGGCATGTCATTTTCCGCATCAATATTTATTATACATTCTAACTCTAGGAATATAATATCTATTTATCTTTGTTGTAATTGACATATAAATTATTTGTAAACTTACAAAGAATTTAATAGGCAAAAAGAACTTAAAAACTTGTTGAAAATCATCAAAATCAACTAAAGATGTTATAATAAGGTATATTTAAAAAAAATTGCATTTATACCTTTAATTTAAATAATGTATTGATAATGATAAGCTAAAATTAATTTATTTAGGTATAACAATAAGTAATATAATATCCATGTACCATATACCAAAAAAAGTCTTTTCAAAATACTAAACACATAAAAACATATTATTTTTAGAAAAATATTTTCAATATAAAACATTTTTCTATAACAAGAGTTTTTCATTGAAACAAATGAGACCGAAGATAAGGAGATAGTAATTGTTTGGAAGTAAATATAACTTGCGAAAATTATGAAAACGTGGGTAGTGGTTGGTCTCAATGAAGAGCAACATGAACATGAGTAAAACTTTTTTAAGATAAAGAAAATAATTGAAAGTTTAATTGGGTCAAACTTGTAATATATTACAAAAGCTTAAAGGTGTGAAAAGTAAAAATTGACTTTTTCTAGTTTAATATTATAGATTTAGATAATATGGTTACCTCTCGACATCTTAATGTATGTAATGGATTCATATTATGACTTAAAAGATTTTATTACAACGTTTAGATACACGTGTTATGAATACACGATCCTATTAATATGGAGTAAAGGATAAGTTCCTCATCTCAAGTTAATTATATAAAAATTTAATATATTATTGAGGAACTTCTACCATTTTGTTAATATTTTTGACGGAATCAGTCCCCCCTTTCATCTGACCTTTGATATACTACTAATTAAATCTGAGCCCTTAAAAACATAATTATGTTCAATAGTTGAAATCTAATGAATATAAAATTAAAAGTTAGATGAAAGATATGATCAATCCTATAAAAAATATGGAAGGGACAGTAAAAAAATCTTATTGATATTAACTTCTATTGCATTATTAGATTAATCCAGCGATATCCAATCTCTTTCAAAATCCTAAAACCCAAGCAATGTGGAACCAAAAGGGCGAGACATCTAAACTGACAACTAAAAATTATTATTTACGACAATAGGTTACACAAATTGTAAAACCCTATAGTTAAGTATCTCACATAAATTGTGGGAAATTATGGTACTAGTTTATAAAATTATGATTGTGAATGTATTATCAATACAAGTTTAAAACTTTTGGGTCAAGTGGTTGAAATGAGTCAATCAGTATTTATTAACTTGGCTATTCATTACTTTTAATTGGGGTGTTACAAATGGTATCAAAGCGAATTACCTGTCAAGAAGTGGATGATTCGGATCTCACCTCGGTTTAGAAAAGAGGTCCAAAGAAGATAGGAAGTGTCATCAAAGTATGACTTCTTGGATGCTTTCAAAATGACCTATCGGTAATGGGTGGCCAGAGTCATATATCGAAAAAGGGGGAAGATCTAGGCCAAATTATAAGGTCTTGCAACAAGGATATCGTGTGTTTAAGAGGGAGAGATTGTGAGACTCCATGGTTAAGTGTCTTACATAGATTATAGAAGGTTATAATACTAATTCATAAAGTCATGGTTATAAATACCTTGTCAATACAAGCTTAAAACTTTTGGATTAAGTAATTGAAATAAGCCCATTAATATTTGTTATTTGTTAGCTTGACTATTCGCTGCTTTTAGTCTGAGGCTCTGCATGAATACTACATTGTAATTTAAAAATCTCTATTGGCAATTTTTCATTTTTTGTAATTTTTCATTAAAATCGATAGTATCATCTAATCAAATATATTTAATAATATTATTTTATTAAATTAATTATTCTAGATCATTTAATTAAAAGGTGAGGCATATCCCTTACCAAATATTGATAGATAGCAATGAAACACAAGTCACGAGTTTATTGAAAGTAAAACACAAGTCAATTGATTGCAAAAATGCAAAATTATATATTTTTTAATTTTCCTAATATTAATAACAGTGAATGTATTGGGGTGCTAAAAATGGTAAATAATTAAGTAAAATTATAGTATTTAATAAAAATATATAGTTGTTTTCTATGTAATAGTTTACTGACCCAGAAGACTTCTATGTTTGTAACTTGCATTCCACTCTTTCGAATAGTATCTTAATTATAACTTTTATGCGTTTTTTTTTTTTTTAGTTCAAATAATATAGATTGCTATAATAGTATATCAGATGCAAAACACAAAATCTTTCTTGCGGTTTAATATGTTAGATGATTTAGGCGCTTTGGACACAACTTTAGTGGATTTTTTTTTAAGGTCTCATTTATTTTTTTATTGAATTGGTCTTGCTATTCATCTCATAATTAATTTATACTTTTTTAAATTTAAACAATTAAATAAACTATGAATTAAATAATTCAGATTTTAAAAAATAACAAAAACGGTGAAATAAATGGTATTATCAATCTTATTAAAATAGAGTATGAACCATAAAAACTCCCAACGTTAGTATCCCGA
Organism: Lumnitzera littorea; assembly: GCA_024138015.1. Lineage (NCBI taxonomy): Eukaryota > Viridiplantae > Streptophyta > Magnoliopsida > Myrtales > Combretaceae > Lumnitzera > Lumnitzera littorea. The sequence continues at coordinate 26,811,851 of JAMXBB010000002.1, forward strand.
TGAGAAATATGCTATCCTTCTTGACCCCGGCTACGTGCATAAGATAAATGCTCAAAACACAAATCGAAGCTGCTGTTTATCTTCCAAGTCCCGTCCATACATGCCATATCTCGTGAACACGTATTATTGTTCTTCACAAATAAACCACTTATTATATACGAGAGACCGCTCTTCACAGATGACTTACAACAACATCATTTGTTTAACGTGAACATGAACGTGGTTCACTCTCCCCCAATTTCGTCCCAAATTTGTAGATGTTATATAACCACCTAATACCATTTCGTTTCCTTCCTTAAAACTCACACCCTTTAGCATTATCAACTGCCGCTCTACATCATCCCCAAAATGTTTCTCAGAATCTTCACATTTTACCATGACCTCACGTCGACTAGACCCTTGTTACTCCAAGTCACATCCTGGACACTTCTCCTAATCCTAACGGTGTCCGTTGCGTTTTTCGCACCGGAGATCGCCTTCGTCTCTGCCGTATCAACGCCTTGCCCAGGTGGTTTGATCAGAATTCCACTCGAATATGGTCCAAGAGAAATTTTGTGCTTCCCGGCCTCCATGGTTAGAAGATCGGAGTTCGATTTCTTCTTGCCAATTGTTATTGCCGCGATGGCTGTTAGTGGTTCGGCCTTCTTTCTACGATCTTTGGGCTTGTGGGATGCTGAGAGAGGTTGATTTTTCAGTTTATTGTCTTTCTTCCTTCTCAAATAAATCGTTTGTTTCTATTTTTAGGAAATATTGTATTAATCTAATGATATGGGAATTGATTTTTTAATAGGATGAACTGATTTGTTTTTCTCCTCTAAGTTAAATGGCAAAAAAGAAAATATTGTATTACAAGAATTTTAAATCTAAACGATTGAAATGTTAATGCAACCTCGGAATTTAATGATACAAATATTACTTATCGAGTGGAACCTAAATTTGTTTGTCTTTTTTGTTTTTGCTACATTCCGTAATAAGATTTCACACAGCATAATCGGTTTAATCAGTTTTTGGCCTTCATTTTGCAAGTTAATGAGGACTTCTAAGTTTGTGGATGACCTTTACTCTTTGTTTACATGAATTGGTTAAATTTCTATTTTTCTAATGGTTGAATGGACTGGGACGTCAACTTCCGATGTGAATATAATAATAACTAGTAGGCATGCATTATGTGTGCAGAATTTAAATGTAAGAGTAAAAGAAGAATAATTATAAAATAAAGTCTTAATCAATGTGTATGATTTTTTCTATTTTTGAGGAGCATATAACTGGATTGAAATATTATATTTCAATTTTCGAGTTAAGTAAATAACTGCTAAATTTGTAGAGATAGAATCAGTGTATATTGATATAACCGCTAACTTTTTAAATAAAACGTAGTGGAAATTATAATATATATAATTGATATTAGCAAATATACCCTTATTAAATTATATAATGTTTGATATAAGAGTTAAAAGAAGTTGAAAAAATCAGTTTGGTTTAGAGGATTTAAGTGTAATTATAATATGAGCAGTTATTTAAGTTTTTTTGGACTTTAATAATATAGATAATTGATTAATTAATCATGAAACTAACTAAATAATATGTGAAATAATTTGTCGGAGAATAATCAAGTTTACATTAATATTTAACATTGATTGAAGACAGTATGACAACAGAGTAGGATAGTTTCCTTTGATGGAATGGAAGAGAACGTTTGTCAAGTAAAACAAAATCTAAAATAAGTTTCAAAATTCAAGACATCCTTTATAGACCATAGATCAAATCGGGATAATACGACTCCAAAATTTTGTTATCGATTTTAAGGATAATTCTCCCTAACCGGTTTGTTCCACTTATTTCGCACACATATCCAGCAGAGCAACTTAACCAATCAAGAAGACAATTTGGTCGGTCATGGTTTTTAGCTTTTTCTTCTTCTTCTTTTTTTTTTTCCATTTTTTAGTTGTGTTGAGTAGGGCTTAATATAGGAAATATGAGGGAAGCGCAAAATTTTGCGAATTCATAGGAGCATTATCGTAATTTGCCCGCTCTCTGATTGAATTTTACTCCTAATACAAAACTAGATATTGTACTTCTACACATATTATATTATATGTCGGTTTACTTAAAAGTAATAAAGAAGGAATATCATTCTATTCTCTTTTATTATTATTATTATTATCTATTTACTTAAAAATTAAGTTGAAATTTTAATTTTCAAGAACCTTTCTATTCCCACTTCATTGGAAATGGTTGTTATATAGTGAAAGGTATAATTTTTTATTCTCACTATAGAGCGAACATAATGTTTAAATAGCGTGACTATGGTTTTCTTATTAATACTGTAATTAATTAACTTTTGATTATTTTCCAAAATGATCAAATAGATACAAACTAATATTTTTAGTTATATTATCAACTTAATATTACAATTGGTAAGGTGATCGAAATAAACATTAGAATAAGTATTTTCCATAAAAAAGATTACTCAAAGTAAATATTGAAATAAAAATTTCTAATCCATTTCTTGTTATAGTCATTCTCAAGAAATACATAAAACATTTTCATTTTCTATCTGCTTTGTTCTAAAAAGTAATTGGTCCTAGTAGATTCTCTAAACCATCTTGCTTTTTTTTTTTCACAAAAATATATTTTGGTATTTTTTAAAAGTAATTATAGCCTAATAGTAAATGAAGATAAAATCATTAAAGTGAAATATAATGGATACTTGTAAAGTCGAAATCATTTTTTTCTAAATCTCAATAACTTTCCATATAGTTGTTAACTAATAGATATCAACAAACTATCACTTTCAATGATTCCAACTATTGATAGGACTTTTTAAACATGGGCTCTTTAAGTTCATCCTAATCTGATGGGGCTCATAACTTAAGGCCAATTGTTATAGGGTTTAGGCCTAGAGTAGGGCTCGATCGACTATTAAAGGCCTCTAATGGCTGTAAGACACTAGATGAGGCCAATAGACCAAGTCCATAACCACCTCTTGCAAATTTAGGATACATCAAACATCACAAATCCATTCTATAATACTTGTAGAAGTTGCTTTACCGATTAACTATTCTCTAACTATCGATATCACTCTTTTATAAATACAAAATCATCATTTAACAATAAATTATTTGATGCTTTACATACTTAAACCTACATATAGATGTGCCCAACGGGTCGATCGGCCCTGAACTGGCTTAGAACCTCTAGTTCACGGGCTTGTTTATGAGTTAACCATGATCAGCCCACGTAGTCACGATTTTAGATCGGTTCACTGACCCTTAAATTGGTTTTTTAATTAATTTTTATTTTTGTATTAATTTCAATAATTTTTAATTTCTTATTAATTTTTAACTTAATGCAGTTTCAACTTTTGTATATTTTTTCACCAAACGTAGCTTCCTTTCTCTCTCTTTTTTTAAAAAAAATTATATTAATTCATTAATAATTTCTAATTTTTTTATTAATTTCTAACTTAATCTAATTTTAACTTTTTTTTTATTTTTCTTCTTAAATTTTGTCTTTTTCCTATATTCAAGTTCTTAACATTTTGTAAATTTTACAAAAAGGATTTACATTAACTTAAATTAAAATTTCCATCCATCCTTAATATAAAATCAACTTATGATTTATCCCTTATCATTAATTTGATGATATTATTTTTAAAAAATTGTTATTCATCATTACAAAAAATATAGTTTTAACATGCCATAACTTAATGGATATCATTCAATTATTTTTTCTAACTTAACCTTCTCTCTTTTCTCTCTCTCTCTCTCTCTCTCTTTCTTTTATTTTTTTTTTTTAAAGGGGCAGTTCAAGCTTGTTCACTTTTGAGTTGGTCTAATTTGTCGACCCTCCAAATTGATTCATGTTTTAGAACCGACCCTTACACGAGTCTATCTATATATCAATCCCAAGTACTCGTATTCTCCCAAATATCTTGTTAACTTAAGTATCGGAGTGGGTATACAAAACAACACTCCAACATCCCCTCATAGTGTTCTTTCTAGCAAGCTTACGTTTTGCACAAAACTCAATCCTTGTTAGCTACGATCTTAAGACAACACCAACCATCATTATTTATTAAAAAAAGTTGTTAATAACTAGCTATATATTCTTAACCACTCATTTAAGTTCGTTCTCGTTAAAACTTAATTATATTAGACAAGACATTAGAAGACGTTTCGAATATTTTTCTCAAAATTTTAATTGCTGTATTACAAGCTAGCGTTGACAATGTTCTGATATTATAAAGGTTACAAAAGAAAAGGCTATTAACCACAATTTTATCAAAAGGTAGATATATGATACATTAAATTAATTACACAAAACATCGACATTGGGTCCATAGCTCAGTGGTAGACCATTTGACTGCAGATCAAGAGGTCACCGGTTCGAACCCGGTTGGGCCCTAGCTTCTTCTCTCTTATTTTTCTTCTCACTTTTTTTACCCTATATTTTCTTAACAGAACTTTTTTAGTCCATCTCTGATTTGCATCGATAAATGTTTCTGCCTACTATCTTCAACGGTGGTACTTTTTGGATTAATTAAATTTTTTGTCACCAAGCAATGTTTCTTTTCCTTACAAGTTATTAAATCATTGCCCATTTTTGCTATCAAATTTTAGGATTAGAAAACATGATTGAATCCCTGAAATTATAAATACACCCTTTTATATTTTATTTATGTAAATTAGTCCACTTTCTTCAAAATTCAAATATTTAAAAGTGTGTTTTTTGATTCCCTACATGATCATTATTCCCTTCAAAAAATAATAATATAGTGTTTAATTATTCAATATAAAGATAAAATCACATCTTTTACAAATTTTAGAGTTTAAACATCCAGTTTCAATGCACTAAGTAAATATAAAAGCATGTATTTACAATATAATCAATTTTTTTCTTTTCGATTTGGAATTAGCAGTCCTTTTTCCATTGTACTCTGTGAATTAATTTGACCAAGTTTGTCCTTAAAATACGGTGTATTATGTATCATATCATGCGCTCACTCAATATTCTCCTAATAGTACTTTCTTTATTATTTTTTACATCCTTACAAGTTACAACTAGATGAATGTTCCATTTTTCTAGGCCTCATCCACGGTACTTTCTTAATTAGTTAAATGCTTTAACGTTCTTGTCACCAAAAACATGTCCTTTTCCCTCACAGTTATTAGACAATTGTCCTCTTTTGCTATTTAAGTTTAGGATTGGAGATTATCTACAAATATCACTTAAATGTAATAAAGCTTTATTAACATGCGTTTCAACATTATTAACTGGACAATAACCACTTTTTTCCCAGACATTTGACTTGAGGTCACGTCACTCCTCATGGCAACTAGTAAAATATCGCATAACAATCAAAAGAGTACCATAACTCATTCAACTAGCAAATTAAGCTATAAACTTCATAAATATAATAAATATTTGAGAAACTCAGTCATATTAAATCAAACTAACTTATGGTAAAAGATGACCTTTCTTTGGTATTCCAATTTGTGTAGTAAATATTTAAACCAAACAAAGGGGAAGAGGATGTTGACGATTTTGACATCTTAGCTTATTAGAAAGATAATACTTTGAAGTTTGGAGTTGTTTCCTTATATTGAGGGATATTATACCTAATTCTTTTTTTCATCAATTATTGCGTGTGTCTATCTATATATATATATATAATCAATTTCATAGCTCACTAAATTCTCACTTTATTCGTAAATTTGACTGAGAAATATTTCAAAGCCAAATCCTATGAAGAATGTTGAGTTAGGTTCTCTCTAACTTAGTTTTGATGATAACAAAAAAGATTGTTTGATTATGGTTTTGCAAAATGTGTTTTATAGGAAAAGTTCTATAGACTCTTTCGTAAAGGATGATACAAAAGAAAAATCAGAAGTTACAAGAATGTAGAAGTTATATTAGAACCTTTGGGTGATAAATTAAAATGCATATGTCATGTATAAGATATTGGTAGAAACTCAAGTAGAAGGTTTGATTATGTTGAGAAATGAGAATAGGAATGTTGTAGAAACTTGTGTAGAAGTTTCAAAGAGTTCTGATGAAAGATACTTGAAAAATTAATAAAAGCTTAGGTAGGAGATTTGGATTTGAAAAATGTTGAAACTACTTGTAGAAACTTTAGTAGAAGTTTAAGGATGATATGAATCCAAGAAGCACGATTGAAACTTGAGTAAAAGCTCTTGATTGGAAAACACTGAATGCTCTTATAAAAGCATATGTAGGTTCAAAAAGAGTAATTCAAACATACTACTAAAGATGTAGAATTACGAGTAGAAGCTTTGGAAAAAATAAGAGAAATCATAAGGCCCAGCTCTATTGGTTAATTATATTTAGGAAATATAATTGAAATATTCTACTTATGTAGGAAAAATATCTTTGTAGATTTATACAAAATCACAATCATAGCAATTTGGATAAAGATCAACCTACACTTACAAATAAAATTAGGTTTAAAACAAGCATTACAAGATCTTTTTCAGATTCGTGATAAGGATGCAAGGATTTGTTGCATATCTACAAATCAAAACATTCACCACATTATCGACTAAATATCATGTTTTAACGTTGAAGAAAAAGATATAAATACTTAAGGCATTTAAACAAGTTAAGCATTGAATAAGCAAGAGAAAAAACAGCATACTTCACAATTGATTTCGTAATTTGACTCTTTAGGTTAAATTTCGAAGAATTACACTTTTCTCTTCAATTTGTATAATTTATTGAGTTTGTATTGTGGTTGTAACTTTAAAAGAGATTGTTTAGTATTGTAATTTGTGTTTAGTCTATATAGAAACTAGTAAGATAGGGCAGTTGATTGTAAATGTCGAAAAGAGCAAATATTGTGCTCTCTTTTAAAGGTTAATCGAATTGATATAGTAGAACAATCGGTAAAGATGATCGGATCCCTAGTAATGTTCTGATTTTATTTATAAATTTTTACATATTTTCTAATATTAAGAACAAAAAGTTGGTTATTTCTGAATCAAAATTGTATCTTCAAGTAACTTGATAAGGTATATTCAACAGCTTCACTAATAACTAAACTTTCTTCCTTGAAACCCAGATTATGACGAGCATTTGCTATTGCAGAATAAACCAATTTAAAAATAAGATAACATACTCGATAAGGCATTAGTTTGAGTAGCTTAAGTGTTTCCTTATCCCTTGCAAACACCATGTACAACAGATCCTTAAGACAACACATGTCCTTAACAAGTGAGCTTCTTAACCTATAAATAAAACAAGGAGCCAAAGGTATCAAATCCCTTTCTTTCTCTCTCCCTCTCATTTTGATTCCTTGATACAGTGAGCACTCCTAAATGCCCAAAGAATACTCTCTCAAACACTTACACATTTCTCGTTACTCTCATTCGCTCTCTCTTTGTTAACTTAAGTATTGGAGGCCTTTATCAACAAAACCATAAGGGGCTTCTTGTAGGTTTTCTAGTGAGCATGACTGAAGGACCTGGAGCAATCATCACCCAACTCCTCGTGATTTTATGCATCACCAAAAAGTAATAAAAGTTGCATCAATAGTTAAAACACTAAATGACCCTTACTTTTTGATATTATAGATGATTCATAAGAATGTTAAAGTGTAAAATTTAAGAATTATTCATTCATTAAAGTGTTAAGTTTATACAATTGTAAAAGTACCAAGAGGAGATCCAAAACTCCAAAAATTAGAGAAGAGGTCCTTTCAACTAATGAAGCTACTACTCAAATCTTTTTGTTTTTTTATAGATGCTTAACAAATAACAAGAAAAAAATAAAAGTTTATAAGTTTTGGGATTTTTTTTCTTTTTTTTTTCTTTTCAAGATCTTAAAGGGCTAAAATGGTTAAATGTGGATTTTGGATTGAGCTTAATATTAACTTAAGTTTATCTAGTCGGTCTAATGGCTGGGGTTAAAAAGTCCAATTCATATTTTGGAATAACAAAAAAGTATTCGGCTTGATAAACTTGTGATAAAAATCATTCAGACGGTCGGCCATCTCTCAACTTCTACACTTAATAAGAATTCCATGGTGGTTTAATTAAAATTTCCTTCGAAAATGGTCTAAGAGAAGTTTTGTGCTTTCCGGCATCCACGGTTGAAAGATCGGAGTTCGATTTATTCTTGCCAATTGTTTATTGCCGCAACGGCTGTTAGTGGCTCGGCCTTTTTTCTCCGACCTTTGGGCTTGTGGGATGCTGAGAGAGGTTGATTTTTCAGTCTGTTGTTTTGCTATTTTGAGGAAATATTATATTACAAGGATTTTAAATCTAAACGATTGAAAGGTAAATGCAACCTCGGAATTTTAATGACGTTTGCTCTACTACAAATATTATTACTTATTTGGTAGAACCTGAATTTGTTTGCCTTTTCCCTTTATGTTACATTTCGTTACATAATCGGTTCAATCAGTCTTGTTCTCCATTTTGCATGTTAATAAGTAGTTATTCAGGACTTCCTAAGCTTATGCTTAACATTATTCACCCTTTGTTTACATGAAATGGTTAAATTTCTATTTTTCTAATGAATGGTTAAGTTTTTGCTTTTATGGTAGCGGAGTGAAACGTGGATTCGGTCACATAACGTGCATTGCTTTTAACAGAATTGTTAACCAGCAGTTATATATCAAGTATCAACAACCGATCACTTTCAATACCTCCAACCATCATCACAGATTAATAAAAGTTATTAATTAATATAGATATAATACTCTTAGCTACTAATTGAAATTCTGTTATCGTTAAAACTTAATAAACATCAGAAGATGTCTTGAATATTTTTCTCGAAGTCTTAGTTGGTGTATTACAAGCTTGCATTTTACAATGTTCCGATATTATAATGGTAATTAGAAATAAGAAACAGTTATTAACCAGCTTGGCGGTACTTTACTAATTAAATAATTTCAATTAGGTACTAATAAGAGTAGTTAACCGAGATTCCTTTTAGCAATATGAAGGATTAGGAGTTACGAATTACTAAAGAAATAAATATAATAAGGACTTATGTGTTCCAACCTTGGGTCCATAGCTCAGTGGTAGAGCATTTGACTGCAGATCAAGAGGTCACCGGTTCGAACCTGGTTGGGCCCTATCTATCTTTTTTTTTTTTTTTCCGACTTTTTTTTTCACTTTATTGTTCTCCATTTTCGTGTTGAACTTTCTTAATAAATCCGCTACTTTAATTTGCATCAATAAATGTTATACTATTTTCAACGGCGGTACCTAATGAGTTAAATTTTTTGGTCACCAAGCAATGTTTCTTTTAGTTACAATCTATTAAATCATTGTCCATTTATGCTATCAAATTTTAGGATTAGAAACTATGATTAAAACTTCAGTAAATTGTAAATACACTCTTTTGTATATTCTTTATGCCTTTTTTCAAAATTCATATCTTCAAAAGTTTTTTCTTTTTTTTTTTTTATCCCTATATGATCATTACTCCGTTTGAAAGTAATAATACAATGAAGTTTTTTAATTTTTTTTAACTATTCAATCTAAAGACAAGATAGTAAATAGGGTATAAATCACGTTCTTTACAAGTTCTGGGGTTTGAGCATCAAATTTCAAAGACAAGGAGTCTAAGCCCACATCAATTAACAGCTCTTGTTGTGCTGTACGTAATGAGTTATTTTGATAAAATAAGCTATGTTATTTATTATATGATATGCTCCTCTATTCTCCCAATGGTACTTTCTTAATTATTTTTAACCTTAGTTACAACTAAATGAATGTCCATTTTTATCAATCTTCGTCCATGGTACTTTCTTAATTAGTTAAATGCTTTAACCTTCTTGTCACCAAAAGCATTTTTTTCCTCACAGGTATTAAACAATTTTTCTCTTTTCCTATTTAAGTTTAGAATTAGAGATTATCTACAAATATCACTTAAATATGCCAATATAAGGCTCCAATATGATTTCTTGTTGGCAACTGGCGATTAAAGCATCTTCGACATATAATTTTAAAAGCTTTCTGTTTACTTATATTCAAAAGATATGTCTTTTAAAAGATTGGAACCTTTTTAAATAACATGTCATTTAATTTTATAGTAAGAGTCCTCTTTGTTGTCTTACACAATTTTAAGTTTTATATTATGTTTTATCGTCTAAGAAACATTCACCTCCTCTCCAGTGAAAGAAATTTTATCATATCCCATCATCATTTTCCTACGAATTATTTTAAATTTTAATTAGTTAGTCTTAAAATTTATCAATTTTTTTTTTTAATTTTGGGCACATTAATGACAGGTGCTTATCCCGCTGTAATATATAAAATAAGGAAAAGAGAAACGTGGCCGCATAAAAAAGAGTTTTCGTTTTCTGCTAACAAGACGCAAAGAAAATGATGCAGTGGTTTCCCACATTCCATCTACATTAGGTTTTATTTTTCCTAGGATATCTCCAGTCTCCACCAACTTCTTATATGTATAAATCACTATGATATAATATATATAGATATATAATTATTATCGTCTAACCCGTAAATAGCACATCTACGATATATGTATAAAGAGAATCTTAAAGAAAAATAAGAGAAAAAAGAAAATTTTGGATACTTAATTAAAAAAAAAATACACTTTTGAAATTAATTACCTCTAGCGAAATATTACATCTTAAAATATCGAGAGGATAAATCTTGATATGGTTTAAGTATAGTTGTTATCAAAAGGCAAGAGAATATGATTTGAATATGAAAATTGAGTGGTGAATTTGTGCAGATAAATGTGGGAGCAACTGAAAACGTAGTTTCAATTTTATTCTGAAATGGAAGGGACAAATTTGTAATTTAACTGCTACTAATAATTTTTAAGGGGGTGTAGGGTGGAATAAGTTTATTGGCTTAATAATATAGAATAGATAAAAATTATCACTTCATACTTATAACAATATGTATCAGCATTTATATATTAATAGTGCATTAATCATGATGGCTTTTTAATAAGCTAATTATTTTCTTTAATATAAATTATATTTTAACCAATATCTCTATATAGCACGGATTTTTACCTCGTTATATAGTACAGAGCTTGATTTACATACGTCTGTTTCAATCTTATTAATAGGAGAATAATCACTTTTTCCCCAAACACTTGTTTTTGGTGGCACATAGTTTATTCCACTTGCAAATTAAGCTATATAATCTTTACTTGTGGCATCTGTACATAGTTAAATTTTGCATAAGATTGATCCTAGGGTAACCTATATATTGTTCCTACAAGAAAAGTACATTGTACCCGCCAAACAAGAACGAATATATATAGTTAAACATTGTAAACGTCGTAAATATGTAAGAAAGTCGGTCATATTAAATCAAACAGTTCATGGTAAAAGATCACCCCACTTTAGTATTCCAATGAGTATAGTAAATATTCGAACGAAACAAAGTGGAAAAGGATGCCGACGATTTTGAGATGTTTCCTTATATTGAGGGACATTTTACCTAATTTTGTATTAATCATTGCACCGGGCTCTACATACATATTTTTATTATTTCATATTCAATCTTGTCATTTTATAGTTGTTAAATTTAGAGTCCTAACTTATTCTTACACATACATAACTGGAGCTTTAATGTTGCAAGAAGGACGCGTACATATGGTGCATATGCCCGAACTCAAGGTGGGGTGGGGGAATCGTCGCTAGATTTGCCAAATAAAATATGTAAGAGTTGGTAAAGGAGGTGTCAAAGGAGGAAATCCGGGAGGTTGTATTTCAACTTGGGGCGGATAGAGCAACGAGGCTAGATAGATTCACGGGTTTCTTCTTTCAGCGCTATTGGAATGTTCTAGGAGATTCGGTGTTCGATGCTGTAAGACAATTTTTTGCTTTAGGTACCCTCCCTTCTCAATTAAATGAAACCAACTTAGTTCTGGTTCCAAAAGTTAAAAAGTTTTTGTGAATCGAGTCATTTCCACCTGATTAGTTTATATAATTTCATTGCTAAAATCATCACAAAGGTCCTAGCAAAATCATTTAAAGCCTCTTTTAGACAATATAATTACACCTGTACAAAGTGCTTTTATTCCAAATTAAAAAAGAAGAGGAAAAAGTGCTTTTGTGCCATAAAATTAGACATGATGAAAGTTTATGACAAAGTGAATTGGCAATTTTTAATGAAGGTTCTTATAAGGTTGGGTTTTCATGAAAAATGAGTAAATTGGGTGATGAGAATAGTTAATTTGGTCTCTTATAATCTTTTGTTTAATGGTAAACGAGTTAGTTGCATTCACCCATCTAAAGGCATTAGACAAGGAGATCCACTATCAACTTATTTATTCTTGATTGTTGTGGATGTATTCTCGAGACTTATTTCCAAAGCTGCCAATAGGAATGAACTTAGAGGGATAAAAATCAAATTAGCTTGCACAAAACTAACTCATCTTTTTTTTGCAAATGACTCCTTGTTTTTCCTAAACGCAAGCTAACGTGTCTCAATTTAAGGAGATTCTCTACTCTTATTGTATTGCCTCAGGTTAAGTGGTGAATTTTTGCAAGTTAGCAATAGTATTCAACAGGAAAACATCTGAAGAGAGGAAGCAAAGTTTGTTCCAACTAATGGGAATTCCTTCTCAAAACCAAGCAGGTAACTATTTAGGTATCCCTACAGCTTAGGGATGATAAAAAAGTGATGTCCTCACATCAATTAAAGAGAAGATAACTTCCAAAATTCAAGGGTGTAAAGGAGCTCTTCTTTCACAAGGTAGAAAGGAGATACTTATCAAGTTTGTAGCATATGCAATGCTAACTAATACAATGGTAATTTTTAAGTTCCCACAAAAATGGTGCAAGGAGGTCTCCTCTTTAATAAGCAGGTTTCAGTGGAGTAATGATGAGAAGGAAGGCAGGATCTACTGAAAGAATTAGGGATCTTTAGCTGTTTCTAAAGAGAAGGGTAAACTAAGGTTTAGGGACATGGAAGCTTTCAATGATGTTGTACTAGGCAAGCTAGCTTAGAGATTACTTAAAAATCCCAACCAACTTTAAGCTAGAGTGCTTAAAGGGGTATACTACCCAAATGATAGCTTTTTCAATGCTTAAGTTGGGGGTAAGGCCTTATGGGTGTGGTGAAGTATTTTAGTGGGTAAAGCGATAGTATAGAATAATTGTGGCTAGAGAATTGGCTGGGGTGATAGAGTAAGCTTATGGGATGACCCTTAGATTGTAAAACCTAAATAAAAAAAAAGCTTTGTAAGTTTCAAATATAAGAAACAATGAATTCCAAAGGGTATCTAACTTGATGTGTGTTGTGGAAGGTGGTTGGAATAGAGATCGAGTCCAACAATTATTTCCTCAAAATATTGCTAAAGTCATTCTCCAAATACTTACTGGACAAGCTGACAGTGATTGCATTATGTGGCCTTTAGAGTAAGATGGAGAGTACAGTGTTAAATCTCCCTATCATACTATTTTTAATCCGGTTTCGTCATTTGTGGTAAGTAGACCCTCTTCTTCTCATTCTATAGACACTACTGTCTAGAAATTGATTTGGACTGTACAGTATATGTCCAAAATTAAGCACTTCCTATGGAGGCTTTGCCACAATGCGCTAGGTACACATGCAAATCTATATTAGAGGCATATGAAGAACACGAATGCATGTAATTTCTATGAAAGGGAGGAAACTGCTGAACACATTGTTTGGTTGTGTGAATAGAATCGGCTAATTTAGTTAGAGATATTGGGCACTAGAATAGATGTAGTGTAAGTTACAACCTTTGATTGTTGGCTAATATCCTTCTAAGAGACGTCAGGTTTATCGAAGGAGCAAATGAGGAAATTCATGGGAATTGTTGGTTTTACTTGCTAGGCAATCTAGAAGCAACAGTGCGACTATGTATTTAATTGCACGATGTCTGATCCGAGAAGAATTTTATCAATTATTTAGGCAATGATTGAGGAGTTCCAAACAGTCTATAAGTTATGACAAAGCTTATCAATACAAAAGAACATAGTAGCGCTTCATATATGGTCACCTCTTGATGAGAATGTATTGAAGCTCAATTGTGATGGATCCTTTAGTGAAAAGTATCATACTATGGGATTAGGTGTCATTGCACATGATAGAGAGGGAGCTTTCAAGAGGTTTGATTTGTCGAAGCATGCAAGTTGATAAGTACTTAGCTACTAAAGCGCAAGTAGTTCGTGAAGGCTTAAGATGGGCAAAGGATAGAAGATGGAACTGTGTTATAGTGGAAATGGACTCTTTCTTGTTGTTCAAATGTCTGCATGGACAAGGAAGTCGTTGGTCCATAGGTGCAATTATTTCTAACATTCTTTTTTTAAAGTCCACTTTTATATCCTGTTCCTTCTCTCTTATAAATAGGAAGGCAAATTGATGTGCCGATTGGTTAGCTAACTAAGGAAAATGGGGCTTGTGCATTTGTTTGTGGGATGCAAATCCTCCAAGTCCCTTGCAAATTTTAATTAGAGCGAATGATTTGTTGCGTCCTCCTGATGTTTAGAAACTTGTTTGTCTTATCCTTTTCTTGCTGAATGAATTTCTATTAATGACAATATATATATATATATATATATATATATATATCCAATAGTTTAAGAAAGAAAAAGAAAGAAAGATTCAACTTTGTAGTACCCTATCAGAATTGAGGAGATTACAATATGGTGGTTTTATTTTAGTTGGATATAAAGAAGGTAATGATGGTTTTATTTTAGTAAAATAGAAAGTAATAAAAGTTATATCAGGAGTTAAAACATTCAAGAGACCCTTACGTTTTGATATTATAGGTGATCCAATTCACAAAAATGTTGAAATGTAATATTTAAGAATTATTTAGCCATTAAGGTGTTAAGTATATACAATAAAAAATATAAAAAAGAAATCACAAATCTATTATATATATATATATATATATAATTTCAAAAGCTTTTCCATTGGTCACGATTTTGAAACCTTTTCCAATTGTCACAACTTTTCATTTTCACAATGAAAAAACCAAAAGATATAATTGTTCCTCTTTTATGATCTTCTTATTTTGCCAACTCTCTTTCTATAGTGTCTCATATTAAATAATTTTTTTCTTTTATCACTCTCCTTCATTTTATCACGTTTCCTTCATTGGACCTCCATGATACATGTTGTAGTCATCTTATGCAAATTTACCTACTACTTTGATTACGAGTAATTGGTTGAATGCACTTTCAAGAGTTCCCCTTTGGCAAGTTATACAGAATGTTGGGTAGAGACAAAGTGACAAAAAAAAACAACTTCTCTTCTATTTCATACACTATGAACTATTCATTTGTTGCTTAATCTCTATCAAATCATGATTCCAATTCTTCCTTATCTAAATAATAAAGACCCCTCTTTTATACGGGGGTTCGTCCTAGAGATATCGTGTTTATTTCTTTTATTTTGATATTTTAAACCTTTCTTTTACGCATTTGCTACTTCATCTCTATTAAATAATGATTTCACCGCTTTCTTACCTAATTCAGAAAGACCCCTTTTTTATACAGAGATTCATCTTAGAGATATCGTGTTTTTTTTTTTTTTCAATATTTTCAACCTTTCTATTATGCATTTATGAAGACTACAAGATAGTTATTTTGTTAATTTAGATATTTCAAGTATTCTATGTTAACTCCATGATACATATTATAGTCATCTTATGCAAATTTACCTACTCTAATGATTATGAATATTACTATCACATTGGTTGGGAGATATTAGTTGAATGCAAAATAATTTATTTTTTATATTCTTTTAGATTATAAAATTTTCTTTTACATAGGGATTCATCGCAAAGGTACTGTGTTTCTTTCTTTTGTTTCAATATTTTTAATCTTTCTATTATGCATTTATGAAGACTGTAGTATAGTTATTTTATTAGTTTGGATATTTTAAGCATTCTATGTTAACTCTAAACATATGTTACAATCATCTTATGCAAATCTGCCTACTCTAATAACTATGAATATTAGTATCCCTTTGGTTATAAAACACTGATTAAATGCAAAATCATTTAATTTTTATTCGTTTATTTTTTATATTCTTTTGGATTTTGAAATTTGTAATAAATTTCCAATCATCACAACATTTGTGTTGTTGGAATGAGGGTGATCATAATCTTTCAAGTTTGTTGAATATGAAAGTTTTAACATTAAAGAGCACATTAGAATGTTGTTAACCCCAAAACATTAAAAAAGTTCTAACCTTTTTTCCTTTTTTTTTTACATTGTGGTGACGGTTGATAATCACAGCTATGTCTACTGGGTCAACTCTAGCTTATCCTTCAACTATAGATGGTTTGGAACTTGCAAAAAGCTCCTTGTGACTAACCTAGTGAAGGCCCTTTGACACTTAAGTTAGCAAGGGGAGAGAGGTGATGCAAATAATAAAAGTGAGTTCCTAGGAAAGTATAAGAGAGTAACAAGTACCGATCCCTTTACTTGAAAAACTTACTCTTATTTATAGATTTTGTGTTACCATTATAGATACGTGGTAGATTTTAATTAGCCAGCATACAATTTGAAGAGTCGGCATTACCTACGGGCTGCACTTAATGGGACATCTTACCCTCTACCAGTTGGTGGTGACTAAAGGAATGGGCACATCCCATCGATGAGGGGTGGCCACCCTAATTCGGCAGTTAGCCAATAGGCTACATAGTAAGTGGTCAATTAGCATTAAATGAAGAGAGAGAATATAGTTAGTAGAGAGGGGAATTACTCAGCTCTTGGTAGATACTCCTTTAGCTATGGTTTGTTGAGGGGACAATGATAAACCTAGAATGAACATTGCAAATAGTAGTCGAGTACGCCTAGAGTGTTCAGGGATTCTTCGAGTAAAGGGTGCAACTAAGTCTTACTCGAGGTATACGCAAATGGCTTGAAGGGCCTGTAAGGTTTATGTAAGGCCCAAAGTTAAGCCAATTGACCATAGGATTGAATTTAGAACATAAAGTTTTGAACGATTGGTTAAAGAATCCAATCAAACCCTAAATTATAAACTATTGAGAGAAATATTAGTAAAAATGACCCCGTAAACTTGAATTTAAGAAAATAAGTAATAAAATAGGAAACTATAAAATTTTTAAATTTTAAGCATAATAATTGCTAATTACCGAAAAGGCAAAAAATGTAATCTAATAACTAATAAATTACTAGAGATAGATTATATGTATACTAAAAATTTTAGAATGACCAAAATAATAATTAGGAATGTTCACATGTACCCCACATGTATTTATGTGTAGATAAAAATACGCGAAATTACCTAAATTAGCCAAAAACTTAGTAAATAATTAAAGAAAATTATAAATTAATTGTGGAAAAATCAGAAAAAAATCAGAAGAGTGTGGAATGATGCAAAGTTGGTCGTGGCAAGTTAGAATCTAAAAAAGAAAAATCAACCAATTAAATTAGAACAACACAAAAGCAAAAAATTTAAGAATAAGGCAATTGTCTTGTCTAAATTAATGCACAATAAATCCCCTAAAGCCCTATAAATAGCAGGAAAAATCCAAGAACTCATTTGGACAATTAGAAATCAGAGAAAATTAGGGAGAGACGAAAATTGAGAGAAAAATTTGGTTTAGAAAAAAATTAGAAAAAACTGTACAATTAGAGCTTTCAAAGGGAACTCACACCAGACGAGCAGCTGGAAGTGGACGGCCACCACCACCACACGGTGGTGGCAGTGCCCAAGCCTGCCGACAAAGCCACGGTGGCCGGCGGTGGCCGGAGCCACCCAGATCGGTGAGTCCAATTTCCAACCCGATTCTTGTGTAATTTTGTAAAAATAGTAAATAGTTTTAGAAAATTATGAAACTTGTTATTCTGAGGTTTTATTGTATGTAGATTTAGGGAAAAATAGTGATTTAGTTTAATCACATCTAAAAATATAGGGTCCTTAAGAAATTATGCAAAACCGAGCATGATTAGAACGGAAAATAAATAGGCTTAGGAGTGTAGTTAGGAGCTCAATTTTTTTTCTGTAGGATGCTCATGTGATATAGAACAGTGCTATGAAGCCATTTTTATAAAATTAATTTTCGAAATTTTTAAGTTAATTTTTAGCCCTAAAATGATGAAAAAATTGGGTAATTTGGAGTTAATTAGGTAATTAAGAGTTAATTAGGTAATTAGGATATTAATTACTGATTTAGATAGTAATTAGATGTTTAGGGATGTTAATCTCTGATGTGGAACCCTAATCCTAACCTTTGGAGTATTAAGTATGGTTAATTTAGGAAATTAGGTAATTAATATAAGAAATTAGTAATATGTGAAATTGTAAATTAATAAATTTAAAAAATTAGGGTTACTTAGATAATATTAGAGTAAAAATCAAAATAATATTAAATCTGAATTAAGATTGAATTTTAGGTAATTATATAAAAAAGTAAGATTTTCTCACGTCGGGGATAAATCCAATACCCTAATTAGGACTAGCGTGTACCAAATAGCTTAGAATACTAAATTAAGACCCAATAAGATATTTGAATACTCGAGCTTAATGTAATTAATTTCACATTAGGATTCGAGCATGTTTAGGACTTAGAAATCGAACTAAAACCTAATTTAGAAATCGATGTGGAAATCGAACCCGAACCTAACCCCAAACCTAGAATAATTGTAAAAGACTTAAGACCTAGATAATTAGGCATATTAAACCCTAAACAAAACATAACCATAAGCGTTATAGGATAAAATGAACCTATAATAATTATATGAAAAACTGAAACCACATTTGTGTTATAGGAATGATTGGCGATGGCCTGAGCAAGTCGGACCTCGAGTGAGTGAGCGAGGAGTTGAGATAAGTTGGGATTAATACGATGCTGTATTTTGGAGGCTTAAGATTATGCTTGGTTGTGCTTGTTAGATAGTTGAATGTGTGCATGTGCTTGATTATGGGTGATGCTATGATTCTGTTTGTTGCTCTGGCACGTATTGTATAAATTGTATGAAAGAATTGATCACCCAAAATTGGACTTAATCAAATATCCAACCGGTAATCATAATCGGACATGCATGGTAAACCGTTAGGGGAACTTAAGACTCTCCGGCTAAATACCAACCCCTTTGGAAGGGATAGCGCAGGATTACAAAATGGTCCCTTCTTCATCCTCAGTCGAACTAAGTGACAAGAGAGGAGGTCACGGCGAGGGTGAAGACAGTGGTTCGAAGGTAGTCGTGGGAGGAGTAAGGTCTCCATTACACAAGCCTGGGTTTGGTCGTAAGCTGTTGCATTAACGGCAACTCCTCAACCCGGATTAGAGCAGGCGCAATTTCTCTAATCTCACAACGGGCCGAACAACGTCGTGCGATGGCATTTGCTTGTACATACATTGCATCTAATAAGTGATTAAAAACCTTGTTGTGTTTCTGGTATAGTTTTAAGTCCTCCGTCCTAACTTACTGAGCTGTGGTTGCTCACATCCCTATAGACGTCGTGCAGGTGCTGGCTAAGAAGCGGCAAACAATTACTCTGAAGTTAGCAATTTCTGGATCCTGGGGAGTGAGGAAAAACATTTGAAGAATGAACATATATTTTTAAGGTTTAAGCTTTTACTTTAGAACTTCTCATTTTTAAATAATGTAATAACTAGGAAATATATTTCGGAGAAATATTGCAATCGATAATTGTAATAACTAAATTATAGTGAATATATATTTCCTCACTTTCTTAGATAAATGATTTATTTAAATTACAAACTGTTTACTTCAAAGCGGGTTAGTCGTTGACGCCTTGTGTAGATCAGGTCTACTTAAGATGGTTTACACGGCGGGGCTGTTACGACTCTGCCGCTTCGGGGCGTGACAGTTTAGGCCTAACCTAAATGGTGATCTGTAAGACCTAGGCTTGGTGCTTTAGTGGGCTTAGGCGGTAAGAATCCCTGTGGTGGGAATCAACCTTCAACATTTACACCCTCCCCCCCACCCCTACTCTCCTAATCGTCTATTTAGCGAGAAAAGTACTGATATTCTTGATCGTAAGGGGGGCTAAGCCTTTCTTGTTTGAAGGCCTAAGATTGGCCATGTGGAGGTTGCTCTTCTTCTTAGAGATGATAGTTAAGATGACTGTTGGTGGCAATCTCTTTTCCTGTTTGTACCTTCCCCATGCTTATGTCTTTTCTAATGCATAGTGATGGCACTTTGTAGGATGTACAGCACACGTGCGCTATTGATTGCATGGGGAAACTACTGCCTATCATTAATGCTTTACTTAATGCCTAACTTAATACTTGACCTTACACTATCATCTTCCCCCTACCATCGAATGGGTTGATTTGTTATTCATGGACAGATGAGATTTTCTCATTCTTATTATATGCCATTGGTTTAGATATCACGACATGTATTCGTTAATAGGAACGCTTGTCAAAGCAATGCTTCGCTTAGTCTAACCACCTTATATAAGGGCACGAGGTAATCACTTTCCACTTCTTTACTTTCTACATTGCCAAAATTACTTCTGAATACTTTCTCGTTTCATCAACATCTTTCAACTTTTGTTTTCCTTTTGCTTTCTCTATTTTCTTCCAACTTCTCATGGAAATGGCTAGTCAACAAACTCAAGGAAATCACTTTAAAGGTAAGGAAGGCACAAGTTTTGGACTAAGGGACAAACTAGTCCATACTCCCCCCAAATAGACAGTAACGATAAGAGGTGAGCGTTGATAGGAGCTACACTTGGGAAGTGTGAAGTGCATTTGTAAAAGCAAGGGATTGGTGCGAATGCTCACCCAAGAAGGAGGAGTTGAGGTAGCCCTTATTACCTATGTATAGAGGTAAGGGGATTATTACTAACGTATAGTACGCACATAAGAAAGATCAGTGGCTAAGAGTGTATGAGGAAGTAGGTCCCAACATCGATGCAAGGGAAATGTTTAGCATAGAAAGGAAATCGGGCTTGTAATTATTGTAAGGAAGGGTGCTCATTCTGTTTGTATTGCAAAGCAATAGATATGGGGATGTAGCTGCCTTTTATAGAGTTTCAGATGGAGACATTCAGATAACTTTCAAGTGAATCTAGGCTCTCTATATTGCAATTCCTGGTAGACGCTAGTAGCTTTTAAGGCTATATGTATCTTCTACATGAAGAAGTCGACCACAAGGTGAATATGATATTTCTTCCAATTAAAGGGAAATAAGTTCAGTTGGGTGTATTATGCTAATTAAGGGGCTCCAAGAAAGTTATTTTGTGGGCAAAAAAGCAAGGTTAAGGAATAAGATACTAGTTTTGTGTGATAAGGGTACCTATATCTTAGATTTCCTAACCAGGTAGACAAAGCCAGTGTATACGACGTCATTAACCCACTTAAAGGAGGTGGACGAGGAGGTGATGAAGTGGATCCTCGATGTCAATTGGTGGAAGGGTCTGAAGTTTAATATCGTAGAGGTAGTAGACTTGTATTTGAAGGGTGAGATGCTCAACATATGGGAGATAGGTATGGGTGTCATTGTAGTTGGGGAAGGTAGCCATCTATATGCCATCATTGGTGAACCATGGGGGGCTCAGGGTTACTCTCTCCTATAGTTATGTTTCCTTTAACTTTCTTCCATTGGTTTTTTTTATTTTTTTTCTAAGTATTGTTATATCTATGCAGTATTCGATCTATCTGAAGATAACATCAAGAAATAGATGATGTAGGTCCATAAGGAGAGGCATTGTCTATAAGGACATAAGCTAAAGGAAGGAGATAAGCCTATTCATAACGTAGTCATGGACTCCATTGATGAGGTTGTTGATGTAAATAAAGAGAAGGAAGCTATTGCTACTAAGATGAAGAAGAGGGTGGCTGACTTGGAGATGAAGTCAAAGAGACTTGCTATGGAAGGGTCAGAGGGCATTATGAATAATGTATTCATGAATATTGCTGAGGAGCAAGAAGGTACTATGTCTATGTCTAGGGAAGATTGCTTAAATGGATTAAGCCAAAGGTTATTGCTCCTATATTAGAGGAAGGGGGGTAGTGGGAGGGGTAGTAGCGGTGGATGGGCTAAGGTGAAAGGGTATGTCAAAAAGGCTCTCAAACAAACGTGGCCTAAGGTAGTTGCTGAGAGGGTACCTACCTAAGTGCCAAGCGAGTTTGCCGTGCCTGTAGAGGAAGGTTTAAGGGGTTAGACGAGCAATAGGGGTGGGAGCATGGAGCCTATGATAGATTTGGAGAGGCACCCTAATGAAGAAGGGGGTTTTAGTGAGTTAATGTTGCATTTGGATTCAGAATTGGCAAAGCGTGTACCCGACTAAGGGAATGGTTAAGATAGAGCCCGTATGGTAAGCGAGTAGTCACTAAACAATGTCCATGCACAGTGGGTATAGGACAAGATGTTTAATGAGTGCTTACTATTAGCCTTGAGGGGATTGGAGGAGGCGATAAATGATGTGCCTAGAAGCTTAGTTATCATTAGGGCTTATTGTAAGAGATGAGAACTAAATGGGTCTTTTGAAATATCGAAGAAAATAGAATGGGAAGGTCGACAAACTAAATACAGTAGCTAACGTGAAGCTACTTGAGGGATATGACTTATCTACAAACACAATACAACTTAGCACTTCACTTGATGTAACGCATAAGCTAATACCAAGATCCACCCACTACTAATATTGAGCTACTTAACAAGGCTAGATAAGAGTGTATAAGAAATGGACTTAAAGAGGAATATCTCGCAAGGACCAAGAATGTTCAATATCTGTAAGGAATAATATCTAATTCTACTATTACAAAGAGACGACGTTATTTGTAGTAAGTCCTTAGGTCAACAATATAAGTAAGGAAAATTACTATAAAGCATACATGAAAAGGAGATTCCTAGTACAAATGAAAAAGGGTAAAAAGGAAAAAGACAAAAGGGATAAAGGTATAGTGTCAAGTTAAAAGGATAGGTGGTAACTTGTTAATGGTTCTGTATAAAGGAATCTATAAGCACAATAACTGAGCTAGATTATGACATGGTGACCTCAAAGGTTGCCGAGCCAAGTAAGGGATGCTATAAGTATTAATAGGAGGCCGAAAGAGAAGTACTTGGCCAGTAGGAGCCCATGCCTTAGCATTCAACAAGAAGCTCTCGGCAATTGAATGTTCAAGCAAGATTTGATGTGTAAGGCCTTAGTTCTCATCACTCAGCAATGAGGCTTCAGTAAGAGAGTAGTTGTCATCGGTATAAGGGATAGAGCAGAGTAAGGTATACCCACCCAAAGCTCTTAAGGAGTTCAACCACCATTCTTCTATGTACGATTTCTTGTCTTTAGCAAGTTGACGAGAAAGAGTTCTCTTGGTGAAGGACCGAAGACCTCTAAGACATGTGTGAGTAAGTGAGCCAGAGGTCGATAACCTATCAATAAGTCTCTACTTTTACTCTTTCATGAGAACGGGTTGGCTCCTAAATGAAGTATATTCCTGATTTTATGTTATATGTCTTTCTTTCACCAACTCATACTTGTGGAGTTAACTTAGGTGAAATTTACTACAGGCTAAGCGCAAACAAGGGGGCAATGAGGAATGCGAGTGGTTAAGGTAGAAAGTAGCCACAACAAGGAATGAGAATATGCAAATATAGAAAGAGGCTAATAATCAGGGAATCAAGAAGTTTTAGCTAGAGTAGGAGGTTACTGCTCTTCGTTCTAAGTTTAGCTAGTACAAAAAGCAAGTTAAGGATCTAGACGAGAAGTGCAAGTCTCCGGAAGAGGAGTTTGCTGAAGCTAAGGGAGAAGCGAAGTCGGCCTGTCAAGAGGTAGAGACTGTTAGAGAGGAAGCAAGGGCCATAAATGGAGAAGCTGAGGTTGCTCATAAGGGGGAAGAGGTAGCCAAGGTAAGGGTCGATGCTACTCGAAGAGATAAATATTCGGTTAAGGAGGAGGCCAACCGCTTAAGAAGGGGGGCTTGCTACTGCTTGTGCCAATTTTGCAAAGAAGGAAGAGGAGTTGAGGGATGGATGTGACCTTACTCCAACTGCGATGAAGAAACTATTTGACGAGTTTTTGTCAAGTCGGAAGTATAGAGATGTTGTGTTCAGCATTGGTTGGGACAATGTTAGTATGGTGAAGGATGATTGTAAGGAGATGTATCCTAAGCTTGACTTCAATTTTCTAAACTATCTAATAGAAGGGCATCTTGAAGAAGATCAGGAGGGTAGTGGTGAGGCTAAGGCGGACGTTGCTAATGGAGTGAGGGGCCTAGAAAAGGCCATACTTATTGCCCATATGTGGGCCTTGTGTTTCTTTTTCTTTCATTTTATGTAACTTGGTTGCAATAGCAATTTTGTGCTTTTATGGGACAATTGTTGGATTTGCTTGAAAACTTATAGAAGCTTAATAAATGATATGTTGGTGCATCTATGTGCTTTGGTTCTCTTCCCCTCTTCTTGATTTGTCTTGCTTCTTTCTTTCCTTTGTTATTTTTGCAATTGAACACTTAAGGGTCCTTGTGTTTTGAGGTGTAAACTCGACATGCCCAAGTCTCATGGGGACTAATGGGTTCTTGAGACTTAGGCTATTTTAGGCAAACGGTCTTGTGAATGGGCACTCGAAGTAAAGTTCAAGGCTTAAAGTGCTGCTACTCAAGGTACGACTCAAGGGTTTGATTCGTTCAAGCGTATGGTCTCATGAGTTGGTGCTCAAGGTAGGAGGTAAGGCTTTAGCTCATTTGAGCGCATGATCCTACGAGTTAGTGCTTGAGGTAAGACTTGAGGCGTAGACTCGCTTCAAGCCATTATCTTGCAAGTTAGTGCTCAAGGTAAAACTCGAGGTTTTAGCTCATTTGAGTGCATAGTCCTATAAGTTGGTGTTAGAGGTAGGACTCAGGGTTTAGACTCGCTTCAAGCTCGTTGTCTTGCAAGTTAGTGCTTGAGGTAAGAATTAAGGTTTAGACTTGTTTCAAGCGTATAGTCCTACAAGTTAATCTAAATATCAAGGATGAGGATTGACTTAATGTGTTTGGTGCTGGGAATTCAGTCCTTAAAAAAAAAAAAAGATTGTAGTTTGCAAAACAAACATCATTGTTTTTTATTAAGTTTCTCAATAGGTGCATAGTTGTGCACAACTTATTCGCATGATTTACATGAAGTATGGTCAAAGGTTAACAGCATTCCATGTCCAGGAGATGAGCTATCCATTAAGAGTTTCGAGTTTATATGCCTCGCTGCTTACATCTGTTTGATGCAAACAGGATCTTCTTAGTTAGAGGATAATTTTCCTTGTCCTTCATGAGACCCTATTGACTTTAATTTGTAGCAAATGAGATCCCCAAGTTAAAAAAACTTGTACTTGACCTTCTTATTATACTACCTAGTCGTACGTTGTTGGTATGCAACCACTCGAGTTTTCACGACTTCCCTTACTTCATCAATGATATCCAAATTGTCCTAGAGGGCAACTTTATTAACATTGACGTTGAAGTTTTAGGTTTTGCTTGTTGGGAGTTTGAGCTTTATAAGGAAGATAGCCTTAAAATCGAAGGTAAGGTAGAAAGGGATTTCACCTATGGTTGTACGATATGTAGTTCAATAACCCCAAAGGATGGTGGGGGTTGATTTTCCTACTAGCTGCCAACTAGTTTAACCCTTTTTCTTTAAGCTGCTAAGGATGATCTTGTTGATTGCCTTGACTAGCCCATTGGATTGTAAGTAGGCAACGGAAGTGTACTAGAGCAAGATGTGGTGTTATGCACAAAATTCTTGAAATCACACACTATTGAAATGTCTCCCATTGTTAGTGATGAGGGTCTAAGGACACTAAACCGAGTGAGGATGTTTGTTAGGACAAAACCTTCGGCTATTCATGCTGTGATGGTAACGATAGCCTATGCCTTAACCTACTTGGTGAAGTAATCTATGGCCCAAGGATAAACTGCCACCCGCCTGATACCTTAAGGAAAGGACCTAAGACATTAAGTCCCCATTGGGCAAAAGGCTACGGGTTAGTAACAGGGTAAAGGTTTGAACTAGGTGCTTAGTTGATGGGCACATACTTTTGGCAAGCATAGCATCATTTAACTAGGATGGGTAGATTTTGTCCTCGCCTATATAGGATGTCATCTACAAGAGTATAGTTGGTGGCGTTATATGTGAGCTTCTTGGCCTCGGCTCTATCTTAGGGGAGGATGCCTGTATTAAGGTAGTTAGCAATAGGGGTCATCCTAGAGGGGTCAGTCTATGTGGTTGTGACTTCGATGAAAAGACTCATCTAGTGTATACTGTGGCACGAACTGGAGGAAAACTTGTTTGGTAAATTCCCAAGGGGTGAGTAGTGGTGCGAAGGGGAGCTTAAAGAGCCTGTCTGCTTTAAAATTTTAGATTTAGGATATTTTAGTGATGGTCTACGAAGAGAAATTGGCCACTAGGTCTTGTATTGTTTAGAGGTATCTCGTCATGCTTTCTCCTTTGGTCTCATAGTCCCCTTTTACTTGTTGCACAACTAGCATGGAGTCAGAGTATATATTAATCTTGTTAGTGCCCATGTCTACCACAATTCAAAGTCTTGCGATAATAGCTTCATACTTCGCTTTGTTGTTGCTTACATGAAATCCAAATTTAAGCCATAAGGGCCTTGTAGGCATTCCTACTTCACTCCTACCTTTAGTAGAGGATCAAGAGATGTGAAGGGTTCAAATTGGCGTATTAACCAAAGTTGATGGTTCTTCCTTGCTAATGTATTCAACAGCAAAATCTGCAAGAACTTGCGCTTTGATGGCCTAGTAAGGGTGGAATTAAACTCCATGAGCATTGAGCTCAAGGGAATACTTGACCATTCGCCCCAAAGTGTCAAGCTTCTATAGGATTGTTTTGATGGACGGGTCAATTAGGACGACTATAAGGTATGCCTAGAAGTATAGTTGGAGTTTTCTTACCGTTATGACCAGTTTAAGAGTAAACTTCCTGATTCAGGTATATTTGGTCTTAGGACCCTGGAGGATATGACTTATGTAGTTTACTGGCTTATGCTTGTGTCCCTTTGCTCGAATAAGTAGAGTTCTTCATAAGGGACTGGTTTTGATAACACTAGTGGGTTCTAGAGGAATTCTTTCAACTTCCTAAATACGGCCTTGCATTCAAGTGTCCAAAAGAATTTTATTAGATTCTTAAGGAGTTTGGAAAACTCGGAGCATTTGTCTGCACTCCATAAGAGGAAGCGATTCAAGGTGACAATATTGCCGGTAAGCTGTTGGACTTCATTTATTTTCTATAAGGCTTCCATATCTTTGATTGCATAAATTTTATTGGGGTTAGCTTCAATGCCTCTTTCCTTGACTATGTACCTAAGGAACTTAACATACCCCATGCCAAAGATGCACTTTTGAGGGTTGAGCTTCATTTGATACTTTCATAGTGTGTTGAATGTTTCACAAAAGTCAGTAATGTGGTCGACTTTTGTCTTGCTTTTGATGATCATATCGTTAACATAGACTTCAACGTTTCTTCCAAGCTAGAGCTTAAAGACGACAGTTCCTAAGCATTGGTAGGTAGCATCAGTGTTCTTCAGCTTGTAAGGCATGACGTTATTGTAATATGTGCCAAAGACCGTGACGAAGGACGTGTGGACTTAGTCTTTGGGGGGCCATACGGATTTCATTGTAGTCGAAATAGGCGTCGATGAAACTTAATAGAGCATGGCCTAAGGTAGAATCGACAAGTTAGTTGATTATTAGGAGGAGGAAACAGTTCTTTAGGCATGCCTTGTTCAAGTCAGTGTAATATATGCACATTTTCCATTTGCCATTTGACTTCTTGACGAGGACCATAATAGCGAGCCAAGTAAGGTACCTCTCTTCCTTGATAAAGCCAGGCCTCAGAAGTTTTTGCACTTCCTGCTCAATGGCAACTTGCCATTCTAGTGCAAAGTGTTTTCTCTTCTGTTTTATGGGTCAGACACGTAGGTCAACCCTTAAGTGGTGTATAGCTTGGGGAATGTTGATTATCCCTAGTATTTCATCTAGGGACATTGTAAGGACATCCAAGTTGTCACATAGGAACGTGATCATTTCTTTCTTTTCGTCAAGGGACAGAGAAGTTCTTATCCAAGTATCTAATCGGGGTGGTCGTCGTATTAGATAAGTTCAATCTTTTTGGTAAGTTCGCCACAAGGCATCTATGAAGTTGTTGAGGAGGACTTGATGTGCATGACTTTATTGTGGGAGATATCTCTGAGGTACAAAGTTCGAGATAGCTACTGGTTTTGATGTGCAAATTTGATTCTTATAAGTGTAGGAAACTTCATCAAGAAGCATCTTTGGCTTATGCATGCGTCAAACTTATTGAGGTTAGCACATCTGAGGATGGTACTATATGGTGAATAGCGGTTGACAACTACAAAATTGATGAGGTACGAAGCAATGTAGCCATTATTGCCCAATTTGATAGGAAGTGTAATAAGTCCTTTTGCTAGGACCATTTTTCCTTTAAAGCTTGCCAAGCTCTAGTTATATAAATGGAGTTACTCATCGAGCTTATCCTTTATATGTTCATAGGTTGAGAGGAAAAGTATGTCAGTCGAGCTACCATCATCTACGAATGTCTTTTGTACGTCAAAGTATCTTATGTTGATGTTGATAACTAAGGAGTCAATATGATAATACTAGATGCTTACTCTAATGATAGGAATTAAGCTACTGAACCTTTAAACCGTAGCCAAGCTCGCGAACTAGAGGGATTGGCGAGGCGAATCCTCCAGCTTTAGGCTACTCCTGTAGAAGCTGAGTTACTCATTGCTGCTGATTGACTTT
Organism: Lumnitzera littorea; assembly: GCA_024138015.1. Taxonomy (NCBI): domain Eukaryota; kingdom Viridiplantae; phylum Streptophyta; class Magnoliopsida; order Myrtales; family Combretaceae; genus Lumnitzera; species Lumnitzera littorea. The sequence goes on from JAMXBB010000002.1 coordinate 26,840,552, forward strand.
TGGTGTCATGCCAAATGACTGTCTAATTCTCAAAAGTTGTGCGCCAAGTAGGAGAATGTCTTGACAGTACCCAATCCTTGCGCGCCTGCTTGGCCATGTTCGAGCCAACCACTTACTCAACATCATTACTACCAAAAAGCTAAGAGAATTATCATGTATTAATCCTCAGCCACTCCTATTTGGATGAGTCCACGCTTGCTCGGCTACTCAACTAGCTCGTACTACTTTGTCTACATCCTCCAATAGCACCACTAATATATTGTTGCTACGTATTCGAGACTACTTATAGAATCTACTACTCTAATCATTGCTCTCTTTTTTTCGTGAATATTCATTTTTACCTTTTGTATACGTTGTACATTACTTCTTTAGGACAATACTCTTTTTGTTTTTTCCATTTTAAGCAGATTACCTTAAATTCTTGGGTGTAAGTATCCCTTATACATGTAGCTGCAGATAAGCAGATTATCATTAATACACTGGATATTTTCCTTTTGTAAATATTGTTTGTTTACTCTCATTTTACTCTTATCCTAACCCATAAGCAAAGTTAGGTGACGAGTACTCTCATCGGACCATCTCATGCATTATCTCCAATTGTACCATGAGTCTTCGAAAGTTTTATTGGTACATCATATTCTTTGGAGCTATTTGTAGGTATTGCTTACTTTTTTCATTCATTTTTTGTCTTTACGCACATTTCTTTATCACCCTTTCAAGCTTTCGATAAGCTTAGACCCATCCCTACAACCAGCCTTATCTGTCCTTAGTTACGGTACGCATCATTTATCATCTTCAATGAACGATATGGTGGTGTCAAGGCATGCTTTCTTTGGTTGGACTGAGAGCACCTCATGCTGTGGTTGGGCAAGGTATCCCTCGTCTGAGAGTCCAAGTCTACTAGTGATTGCCTATACTTAACCCCTACGACCACTTTGTTCCGTGTTGTCTTGTTGGTTTTGCTGCTCAGGTTGTGGTTGTTATATTTGTTGAAGTCCCCGTGCACAACTCTTTGACCTAGATGGGGGAGGTTCCTTTCATTGGCAATGAGATGGTCCATGTAGCCATTATCAACAAGGCCTTTGATCGCATTTTTTAGGTTCTTACATTCGTTGATGTTATGGCCTCGTGCTTTATTGTAGTCATAGTACTTTCTTAAGGAAAAATTTTCAAGTGTTTCTTAAATGAGTGTCACAATGGGAAGGTGTCCATAGACTTTGTAGTATACTTCACCAAGGGGGGAGGTAAGTAAGGTGTAACTAGGGAAGTTCACGAATCTTTGCTTATGTCTTTCTCACCATTCTCGAGAGGAGGAAGGGTGGTCATCTCTAGGGCCGAGATAGTCCTTTGCAAATATTGCTCCGCGAGAGCCATGAATTCCTCAAAGGTCTCTAGTTAGCATAGTGCTATGGCTTTAAAAAGCTTGCTACTTTGGTCTAAGCCATATATGATGGCTTGTAGCCCTGTACCTGAATCCACTTTTGGGATGAGGAGCTTGGCATGATTAAAGCACTCTAACTATGCTTAGAGTAATTCATTAGGATGTTACTGCGCAGTGTACAAGGTAGATAAGTCCTTGCGTAGTATCTTACTGCTCAGAAAGTGCTATTGGAATCTAGTGGCCAAGTTATTGAAGGAATGGATGCTACTTCATAGAAGTTGGTTAAACCAAACTAGTGCGACCTTTGTTAGGGTGCTAAAAAAGGCCTTGCATATTATTGCGTTAGAGAAGTTATAGAGGCTCATCATGGTATGGAAATGTCCTAGGTGATCTTTTAGAGCACTAGTTTCATCATAACTGTTGAGGTGCAAGAGATGCATGACTTGTAATAGGGTTTCACAAAAGATGCCCTTAGTGAATGGACTTTTACTAATGGCTACACCTAATTACCTTACGAAGGACTCAAGGTGTTTTTGGTCGCGCATACTAGATGCATAGTATATATGCTTATTGAACTCCCAATCATTCATGTCATCGCAACCGTTTAAGGCAACGGGGTCTTCAAGCTCTACTTGCCTTTGAATGAGTGCCAAAGAGGTGCACCTTGCTTTGATTGTTGTTAAGATGTTTGCATAAGTCTGGGAGTATATGCTATTCGTTAATGGTGACATCACTTGGGTGCATGGGGTTTGTGGGTAATATGGGAAAGCACCTAGGACGCCTACTTTGGTGGGTAGAAGAGTTGGTAGCTATGCCTTTAAGGTGACTTCTATCATTGGGGTTGAGTTTTTCCTTTTGTTTTTTAGTGGTCTTAAGTTGTTGTCTTAATTGTGCATTTTCTTGTAATATTTTGGCATTAACTTCCATGAGTTATTAGAGCATGGTTTTTAACTTGCTCCATATTTGAGGGCAGTGGCTCTATTGGTGGTTGTGATGGGTTTGTTGTAGTTTGGTCACCATTACCTATTAGTACTAATAGTTGGTGTGCGTCTTTATTCTTTGCCATTGTGAAAAGTTCCTATAAACAGTGGGTACCAAATGGTGACTGTTGAAAATCACAATTAGATCTCTTAGGTCAACTCTGGCTTGTCCTTCTACTATAGACGGTTGGAAACCTGCAATAATCCCCTTTTAGCTAAGCTAGTGAGGGCCCTTAGACGCTTAAGTTAATGAGGGTAGAGAGGTGATGCAAGTAATAGAAGTAAGTTCCCGAGAAAGGATAAGAGAGTAATAAGTATCAATCCTTTTACCTAAAGAACTTACTCTTATTTATAGGTTTTGAGGTGCTTACTATTACAAATACGTAGTAGATTTTGATTGGCCAACATGTGATCGGAAGAGGCAATGTTACCTACATTCAGTGGACATCATTCCCTCTATTAGTTGATGGTGACTAGGGGAATGGGCATGTCCCATCGTAAGGGGTGGCTACCTTAGTTCGGCGATTAGCTAGTAAGTGATCATCAATCGGCATTAAATGAAGAGAGAGAATATGGTCAGTAGATGGGGGAATTGCTCGACTCCTGATAGATACTCCTTCGGCTATAATTCATTGAATGGACAATGACATACCTAGCGTGAGTGTTGCAGATGGTGGCCGAGTACACTTAGGGTGTCTGGGGATTCTTTGAGCATAGGTTGTAACTTAGTCTTGCTCAAGGTATGCACGAACAACCTAGCAGGCTTGTAGGGTTTGGTTTGGGCCCGGATGGTGGTGTATGAGACCTAAGCTTAGCGCTTTAGTGGGTTTGGGCCATAAGAGCCCCTGTGGTGGGAGTCAACTGTCAATACATTGGTTTTTATATTCTTTTCCACTCATTATGAAATTTAATTCTTTTAATTTCTCTAATAGAGAAATAATAGTATGATTTATAGCTTTTGCTTTGGTTGGGGGTGTTTTATCTGAACAAATAGATGATCTTTTATAAAGATGATAAAATCATGAGATTGAGAAAATGAAAATCGATACGTTATGTAATCATACAAAGCCAAATGGAGATGTCATAAAAAATGAATTAGCCCACCAAAATAAATAAGATAAGCAATCCAATAATATTTATTTTCCATTCCACTTGCAACTGTTTAACATTATGCAATTTGTGTAAAACTTATTTTTTTAATATTTTACAGAGTTAATAACTACGTATCCATCCACATTCAACTTATCAATTTTTAAACCAATTATATTTCATTTTCATGAGTCATTTTTTTATAGTTGTTTTTCTTTTTTATTACCTTATATAATTTTCTTTACTAGGAGTTATTCAATACTTTATAAATTAACCATAGCTTGATGTATAATGAGCTCTGCGACATTATCAATAGCTTATTATATTTATATAACATACTTTTTTACAAGCTCTTAACGATTTACTTTATTAATACATTTTCCCTTACTTTTATGAGTGTATAACAATTTCCATGATGAAGTCAACGATTAGAATTAAAGGTTTGCAAGTAAGTTTTGGCCTGTGGGTTAGCCCGTTTAACCTACTTTTTAAACGGGTTTGAGTCAAGGTTTTTTATCCCGTTTAAAACTAAGCCAAATGAGCCTAGCTCATTTAACTCACAAGTCAATTTCGGTTGACTCTTTAATACATTTATACCTTTGGGTCACAAGTCAACCCATTTAACCCACTTTTTTAGCGGGTTAGGACCAAGGTTAACCTATAGGCTAAAGTGGGCTAAGTCCGGATTAGCCCGTTTAACCTGTTTGCATACCTCTAATTACGATTAGTACCATTGTACTACGTTCTTGAAATGGACAAATATATTATGTTGTAAATTTATTTTTTAATAATTATTACGTTAGTCCTTTTTTTTTTTTTTTGCCTATTTCTATATTCTATTGTTCCATGTAATTAACTTTATAATTATTACGAATTACTATTTCATGCATTAGATTTTCGTAAAATTAAAAGACTTTTTCTATCATCGTAACTTTTTAAGCCCTATTTATTAATACATCCTAGCCATGGAATAATTGAACTACCTTTTAAGACTCTCTCTATATGTATATATAAATAGCATGTCTTAAGTGAAGCAAAGTAGAAAATTAAGAAATCATTTTTAGACAATGGCAACTGAAGCAAGTGTAAAGAAATGGGTTGCCACATATACCGTTTCCTAAGTTTTTGTAAGTGTCACATTAAGAAGGAAACACTTTTGGAAGAGAGAAAAAAATAAAACTAAACTTCTATAGTCCCATCAGCAAGATTGGTCCTATAAAGAAAATGGACAGGACCACAAAATTTTGCAAAAAAGAAGACATAATAGTAAAGAAAAAAAAAATCTTCAATTACAAAAGCAACTTTACTTTATAAATAAAATAAAAATTTAATTGTTTAATTTTATTAATTTTTTTCCAACTTTACTTTGAAAAATCAATTTAAAAATTATTTAAAAATAAAACCTTTTTAAAATAATACATTAATTATTTTTTTCTCCAATTTTACCTTATATTTATTTCATTTGGCATTTACTTTATAAAATAAAAAAACTTTCCTTACTTATTAAAGCAAACAATAAATTTTATAAATAGAAAGTACACCATCATGTTTAAGTTAGAAGATTGCAACAATAAGCATACATAAGGCTAAAGCACTATAATTTTTTAAGTCTGATCTTCTCATCTCTACTCTTTTTACTTCGTGTTTTGTAAAATGTTTTACACCATCATGTTTAAGTTTTGATTTACAAAAAAAGAAAAATTTAAACCATCTAAGTAACCAATCCATTCCTCTCTTAGTTATTTTGAAACCTACATAATTCTTACATATCAAAGCAAATAGTAAATTTTATAAACAAAAAAATATCAACTCTCATTTTATTACTATGTTACTTTATAAACAAAAATTTGTCTTTACTCCAACTTTACTTTATGTTGATTTCGATTTAACTTATTTAAAATTCAAATCTCTTCAAAATATTACATTAATTGTTTTAATTTTTAAAAAAGGAAAGAAAAGAAAATCTACCCTTTAAAAAATGTACCTTTTCATTTTAAATTATTTAAAAGTAAAACCTCCTCAAAATACTAGATAAATTATTTATTTCTTAAAGAAAGGAAAGAAACTACCTAGTAAAAAAAAATTTACTTTTTTATTTCCCCCACTAATACCCTTTTGTAAGCTTTTGTAAATGTTACAATAAGAAATAAACGGTTTTAGGAGTAAAAAAATAAAGACATATTTGTAACATAAAAATAGGAACAAGAGAGAGCGTTCGAGTTTTTAAAGTAAACTAATAAATTTTATATTTTATAAATAAAAACTTAGATTTAATTTCATTTCACGTTTATCTTTTTTTTTTTTTTGTTCATTCCACGTTTATTTTATAAAAAAAAATTCTCACCTACCATAACAACTTTACTTTATAAAACTTTCATTTTATGTCACGTTTACTTTTTTAAATTAAAAAAAAATCCTTATTTATCAAAGAAAATAATAAATTTCATAAGTAGAAAATTAACATAACATAAATTTGCATTAAGTTAATTAAACATAACATTTACCAAAAGGTGGGTTTTGGTTTTTGTTTTTTCATTTTTTTGTTCTTAAGAATTAGGAAAAATGCATATGTAAATATATATTAATGCAATTGTAAAATAAATCTGCATTGTGTTTGTTGGTTCTAAAATGTTAAGTTTATATATTAATATAATGGTGTTGTTCTAATGGTTGCTAAGATTATATTTTTCTCCCCCTCTAAGTAATGATTGCTACATGTAATTGTTTTAACATGCTCGATTGATATTGCTTTGACAAGTTAATTGGCAATTTCTATATATGTCTTTTCTAGATAACAGTAATATTGATTTATTTAAATATTTGAGTGTGTAGGTGTGCACATGTGTATGTAAGTGTATGAATGGAGGTTAGTTGCTTTGTGTTAATTCTCTTTAAAAAAAAAAAAAAAAGAAGTTACTTTCATTTCCTTCCAATTTTATTTTACATTCATTTCATTACTTTAAAAAAAAAAGTTCCTCACCTATCAAAGCAAATAGGAAATTTTATAAACAAAAAAGTAAACTTTAATTTCATTTCAACTTTATTTTTAAAATGAAATATTTTATAAAATTAAAATTAAAAAGTAAACATTCATTTCATTCCACATTTAATTTATAAAATAAAAAAAAAATCCTTACATATCAAAGCACATAAGAAATTTTATAAATAAAAAGTACACTTTCATTTCATTCCAACTTTATTTTATATTCATTTTAATTTAACCTATTTAAGTTCAAATCTCTTCAAAGTACTACATTAATTGTTTCGTTTTTTAAAAAAAGAAAGAAAGAAAAGAAAATCTACCCAACCTTTTCAATTTAACTTATTTAAAAGTAAAACCTCTTCAAAATATTAGATAAATTGTTTCTTTCTTAAAAAAGGAAAGAAATTACCTTGTTAAAAAAAAATAGAACGTTATCTTTTATTTCCCCCACTGATACCGTCTCATAAGTTTTTGTAAGTGTTACATTAATAAAGAAACGATTTCAAGAGGAAAAAATATGAAGACATAATAAGGGAAATTAATTTGATAAAATAAATTTTACAAATAAAAAGTGAAATTTAATTTCATTCCACATTTATTTTATAAAGTAAAAAGAAAATCTTCACTTCCCAGAACATTAGATAAATTGTTTCTTTCTTTAAAACTAAATAGTAAATTTTATAAATAATGAGGTCCACTTTCATTTCATTCTAACTTTACTTTAAATTTATTTCAATTTAACTTATTAAAAAATCATATCTCTTTAAAGTACTACATTAGTTGTTTCTTTAAAAAAAAAAGAAAAAAAAAAAGAAAATCTACCAAAACAACTTTACTTTATAAAACAAAATACTTTATAAAACTTTCATTTCATTCCATGTTCACTTTTTAAAATTTTTAAAAAAGTTTCTTCATCTATCAAAGCAAACAGTAAATTTTACATATGAAAAATTACAAATAACATATATTTGCATTAAAATTCATATATGCGCATTGTGCGAGCTTGTACCTAGTTCCAATAAATAGAGAAGGTCCTTTCAATTAATGAGTAATGAAGCTACTAATATTCTTTTCATTTTCCTGGGATACTTAACCCCATAACCATATAAAACTTACTAAGTTTTAGGGTTTTTCTTATGTCTTCTTCACTTAGGGATATTGTAATCACATTTCCCCCTTATTCCCTATAACAACATTAACTTTGTTTTTTTGTCTTTGAATTGTAATTTCATAAGAATCACTATAATCATAATTCCTTAAATAATTTCATATTTTCTTTTTAAAAATGACATCATCCTAATTTAACGATCACCACCATTATTGCCGCTGTCACCACTAACCACTACATTGCTACCGCAAACTGCCACTACTGCAAACTACCATCATCGCCACCACTGCTATCATGCCGCCACCACTGCTATCATGCCACCACACTGTCATCACCATTATTACTACCATCATCATCGCTACCAACACCAACACCAACACCGCCACTACTAACCATCACCACTGTCGTCGCCGCTGCCATCGTCGCCGCTGCCACCACAGCTACCACTAGCAACAACTACTACTATGACCGCCCACCACTACTACAGACCACTACGATCACCACCACCAGTTATCACTTTAGAGTTGGTTGAGAAAAAAAATAAACTAAAAGTAATTTAGTCATTGAAATTCTATTATATGTTTATTCTTAAATTGCTTATAAATCTAATTAAATAAAGTAATAAATATTATACCCTTATTACGTTCATTAGAAATTCCAATTATACTTCCCTCTCATTCCATTCAATAAAGTGAACAAGGCATTAAGATTCTAAAGGGCTAAAAGAGGAATTTGCATTAAGCTCAGTATTACGCTTACTAGGCTTATCTTTTTAGTATAGTGAAAAGGCTCAAAAGGACGAATTCATATTTTGGAATAACTTAGAGCATTTGATTTGGTGACCTTATAACTCGACCTCTCTAATGCAACTTATGCGCCCAATAAAAATGGCTATCCCTTAAAGGTTTAGACTGATAATAAACTTATCAAGACAACTCTTAATTATTATAGTTCATTTCATTTGTCAATTAGCTATATAAAGGTCATTATCAAACGCAAGAGGCAAGAGCTTATGAATACTCAATAATACCTCATTAACACTTTTCACAACCGATCAAAGAGTGTTTTACTTAGGAGCCATGTTTCCAACAATCAAATGGCTACTCAAATGAAAAACAATCTCAATTGCTTAAGACCTACAAAATTCAAGGTCCCACATTATCTTGTCTATCATTAGTATGTTCTAGACTTTAAGACTACTTATTCCTCATTGTGATCCTCTCAAAGTTATCTTTCCACATATCATCTCCACATTACTTTTTTTAGGCATTGTGAAGTACAAGAGACACTTAGCACTCATGAGTTATATAAATCAAGTCCCTTCCTCTATAAGAATCATACAATAAGATATAATTTTCAATATTTAGAAATATATAAGATAAGTTATAGGGTAAGACCAATAAGAACCTTATGGCTTATCAATTCAAAAATGGGAAAAATGCAATCTTGTAATTTTGAGATTTTTTCAACTAAGTACTAGAACTATCGATTTGAATAATTAAAATCATACAATGTCATATGATGGCTAAGCTACTAGGAACTATTAGAATGTTTCTGTACCACAGCTCTAGGATTTATCTACAACCATCTCACTTTTAAATGTCTATCCATTAGATTTTAACCGTTAAACTAATTGTATTTTCAACAGTTTAGATCTAATAGATATAAATTAAAGATGAGATGAAAAACTACATTAGTTCCATCAAAATGAGGGACATGACCGTAGAAGCTCCTATAACTCTAATATAGTTGAAAAAAATAATTAAAATATAAGCTTAAAGTCCTTAGAAAATCATACCTAAAAATTAAAAAATTAAAAATTTTGAAAACGGCCAATATAATGAATATTAATTTTATATAGTAGTTTTTTTCAAAATAAAAATTCAATAAATGTTGAATGATATAATAAATATTCATTTTCACATTTTATTAACTCAAATTAAACAAATTAAGTAATTCAAATCTAGATTCCTAATATTTTAGATTTTTTAAAATATTTTAATATTAATATTTGTTGCATTTTGATGATTAATAAAAATTTTCATTTAAATTTGGCTAACGTAACATCTAAATTATTATTGTATAATATAAAGAAAATTTAAGACTCAATTATAAAACCTACAAAAATGGGTCTTCTTTTGCACTTTTCCCGCAATTTTTATCCATCCGCTTTTCTATAAATTGTGGGGAAAATTATAAAGGAAGGAATCAATATTTGGTGGTAAGTTTAAATAAGAGATTAACATTTTAAAAAGTTAAAATAAGATATCAATATTTTTAAAAGTTCAAATAAGAGATCAAAGTTTCACAAAATGGTTCGAATAAAGGATTTATAATAACCAATCCATAAAATTATTTGAACTATTTTGAAAAATATTAATAGCTTATTTAAACTTTTCAAAACGTTAATCAATTATTTGAATCGCTTTATAAAATGTTGATCACTTATTTTAACTTATCCTTAAATATTGATCCCTACCGTTACAACTCTACTATAAATTGTATGTCAATGCCCCCATTCTAATGTCTAGATGAAGCCACAAGCACAAGAGGGATTTAGTTGCAAAAACTTCCAATATTTTAGGACATGGTTGAGAACTTCAAAAATATTGTATCTAAATTGAACATAAGTAATAGTGACTCAAGACTACATTGTAACTTTTCATTAGAGTCATTCCCATAGATGTTCACATGCAATTATCTACATATGTATATTCTCATAAAATACTAATATCACACACTTTGGTTTTTCCATACATGATGGGTTATCAACTGGTTAGAGGGTGATCCGGTAGGCCAAAACCTGGCCAAGTCCAAGCTAAGATAACCTAGCTTGAAGTTGCCCCCTTAATGGCCTTAATCAAACCAGTTGTTTAGGTCATAAGCCATTAAGCCTAGGCCTCGATGGGCCCCCAATGTTTCTTTATTTTATTTTGTATTTCAAAACAAGCATACTTATTGTACATACATACATATATATATATAAACATACATATATATATATATAAATGTATCATATATATATATTAGCAAACGTACATTTGTAACACATATGTCCAAAAAAAAATTGAAGCTACTCAATTTAAAATATAAAATAATTATACCAATCAATTGTAGGGGTAATATTATAGTTTACACCTCAATTCTATCATCTTTTACAATTATACACATGAAGTTTTAATTTATCTAATTATATACACAATTAAAGATTAAAATGTCACCATCTATACCTCAATTAAGTCTAATTGACACCATGAGCCTAATTAACTATTGAGATGACTTCCCATGGCCTTAAAGGGGATGAACGACCCCCTTAAAGCCATAGACGGCCACTTATAGTAGCCATTAAGTCTCGCAACTCACATTTTTTAAGTAGATTACAACCCTCTATTTTGCATAAGGTGGACAGTGGCTAGCTATTGAGGGTAACATAACCCCCTAAAGCTGCGAGTAACTACTCCATTGCCTAATTAACGGTATAAATTAGAGCTAATTGAGATATAAATAATGATAACTAAATCTTTAATTGGGTGTATAAGTAAACAAATCAAAACTTTATGTGTATAATTGCTAAAAATGGTAAAATTAAAGTGTAAATTGTAATATTGACCCATTAATCGTATATACAAAATAGATAAATCAACTATGGAATAAGGTTAGTTTAAAAAATATTTCATAATATAAAGAAAATTGTGTGTTATATTATTAATCAATATTTATTTAAACTATCATTTGTTATTATTACCGAAGGAGAGAAAGAAGTAAAGGAAACAAACAAAATAAACTTCCAAAATGGTCTTTTGGTGTGCTTTTTAGCAAAACAAATATTAAAAAAGAAACTAAGGAATTTTATATGAATTCAATAATAATGAGAAGCAAACAAATTATTATACACAAAATGGTGTTTTGTGCTTTAAAACTCTACATAGAACATTAAAACTATATGCAAAAGATTAAATAATTCTATGAATAGTGAAGGTATTACAATTAAGAAAGAAAATAAAATTCCTAAAGAATTAATGCGAAAATTCTCAACAAAACTCACAATAATAGGATAATGATGAATTCTCAAAGAGCTCAAGTGATCATATATCAATATGATACATAGTGGTCAAGAACCTATAATGGTAACTATATCAAGGTGGGTTCAAATCTATAGAAGGGTTGAAAACAAGTGGTGGAAACAAAAGGTAAAGTAAGTAAGACCATGAACTGCTCCAAGGATATGATGCACTAAGGAACTCCTGTAACCTAATCAGACTAACTGATATGATACACAACTAGCCTAACTAGGTCATTCGCCACAAAACCTTACTTAAGGGTTTGGATAAGTGTAAAATAAACCTATAGAAAATAAGTTCACAAAAAGGAAAAATAATATTATGTATATTGATCATAAGATAACGTGATGCGGCTGACACTGATAAGATCATTTATAATAAGTTACTAAAAAGGGCATTTACTAAAAGAAAGAGTACAAGAAATAGTATACATGAAAGAGGACATATTGGTAAAATACAAAAAAGTGAATATTCAGCCTTTATCCATACAGTATGGCTACCAAAGGATACGTGTCATAGTCAAACTAGATGCAACCTCGTTGGATTCAAGTCGTGGTGTAAACAGTCAGTAGTTACTAAATCGGTTAGTACAGAGTCTTCGTAGCTCAAATTAGAAATGGCTCGACTATTAGGTAAGCTTGTCAAATTGTCCGAAGAATAGTTCAAAGCTCCTTCAGGTCAACACTCAGTGACCTTGGACGCTATGTAAGGTTGAGAACAGCTCGGTAGTTACATAAAGTCGACCTCAGCAATATGACGAAGGGAGAGAATGTGCCGATTCATGTACTCTAAATCTCGAGCTCAAGCTCAAGCTTTGATCAAGGGTCCGGTTGGTTGATTCCTATCATCCCCTCCAAGTTAGTTAAGATTTGGGATCAAATCCAAATGATCTCCCAGCTACTTAACTTCTTCTAATCAGTAATGGCTCAGGTCGGCAATATTGAACACATTAAAAACCCTATAGTCTTCAAGCAATTGTAATTGACAGGCATTATCATTAACCTAATGGAGTATCTTGAATGGTCCTTCAACTTAAGCAGATAGATTGTATTTTTTATTATTTAGAAATCTTTCCTTACTCAAGTGTAATCAAACTAAGTCGCCAAGCTAAAATTGCTTTCTCCTTCTTCCTTATCCTTTCTACTCTAACTTCTCGGTAACTCATTTGTCGGCTAAGCCACTAAAATCTTCTAGAGGTTTTGAGCTTAGTCTCTTGCCTCTAAGTCTTCTTGATTGATTGTTGGCACAAGTACATGGTCTAAGGGTAGCTCGGGGTAAAAGTTGTAGATGACTTCAAAGGAAGTTTGACCCATGGTGTTGTCGATAAATCTATTGTAAGTGAATTCGACTATAAGTAAGTAGGTATCCTAGTCAGCTTGGTTCCTTCTCACGGTTACTTAGAGAAGGGATCCTAATGTGCGATTGATGACCTACGTTTGACTTTTGGTCTACAAATGATAGGTTGTACTAAAGAGTAGCTTTGTCCTCGTTCCTTGTTAGAGGGTTCTCCATAAATGGCTTAGAAACTTAAGATCTCTATTAGATACTATACTCTTTAGCACACAATGCAATTGAACAATCTCTTACAAAAAGAGAAAAGAAATAGTTGAAGCATTATTAGTTTTAGTACATGCAACAAATTGTACCATTTTGCTAAATCTATCACGACGATTATGATGGAATCGTTTCCTTAGGCCATTTTGGGTAAGCCAAAAACAAAATTCATGCTCAAGTTAACCTATGGTCTGGTCTAGGCAAGTAAAGGCATTAGTCTTCCTTATTCGACTAGGTTCTTTGCTTTATTATGGGTCGTGCATCTTTCCTCAACCCAATGGATATCTTTTGTCATTTTAAGCTAAAAGAACCAACTGCTTAGTAACTTAAAAGTTCTTTTTTCTCTAAAGTTCCTAAAGAGTCTTCTACTGTGAGCTTCTCTCACCAGCAACTCTTTAACATAATAAATCAGCATACAAAGCTTGCCACCTTAGAACTAGTATCTATCTTATACATGGTAATCATCTAGTACTCTCCTTTAATACACAGTACATATATAAGACCAAAATGAGGATCTTGGTGATATTGCTCCTTGATTGTCACAAACCTCAATAATCTAATTTGTAGGTCAGTAAGTAGAGTATGTCTCTTAGACAAAGCCTCGGCAATTACATTCACCTTATCATGCTTGTACTTAATCACAAAGTTAAATCTTTTCGAGATTTCCACCCATTTCACTTGGCACTTTGAAAGCTTAGGCTAGCTTCTTAGATACCTTAAGGACTCTTAGTCAATGGAGATGATGAACTCTTTTGGCAATAGGTAGTGTTGCTACACATGAAGAGCTTGAATCAATTCTAAGAATTCCTTATTATACACCAAATAGGTCAACTACACTCCTCTAAGCTTCTTACTATAGTATGCAATAGGTTAACCTTTCTGCATTAGTATAGTACCTATGCCAACACCTTAAGTATTGCATTCCAATTTAAAGACCTTCTCAAAGTTGGGTAGAGTCAAGACTGGTATAGAAGTCAATCTTTCCTTTATAAAACTTTTCTCTTCTTTCTTTCCTTACTTGAACTCCACATTCTTTTTCGTCAACTTGATAAGAGGTGTGATAATTGCATTAAAACCCTAGATAAAACATCGATAAAAGGAAGCTAAGCCATCAAAGCTTCTTACCTCTACACAAGAGGTCAATGTTGACCATTCAACAATAACTCGGATCTTCTTACTATTTACTCGTAAGCCTCCTTCACTAACCACATATCCTAAGAAGGCTAACTCTTCCTAGAAAAAACAACACTTCTTTAAACTACCAAAGAACTCCTCGACTCACAACACATCAAATACAGCTTAGAGATGACTAACATGATTAGACAAGTCAGAGCTATATACTAGAATATCATTAAAGTAAACTATAACAAATCAAGTCCCTTAGCACATGGTTCATTAATCTCACAAAAGTACTCGTGGCATTAGACAAGCTAAATGGCATGATGTACAAATCATGGTGAGTCCTAAATGTTATTTTCCACTCATCCCCTGGCCTCATCCTGATCTGATGGTAGCTAGATTTCAAGTCAATCTTACTGAACACTTGGGCACCATAGAGTTCATCCAACATATCGTCTAATCTTGAGATAGGATACCTATACTTAATCGTGATTTTGTTAATAGCTTGGTTATTTATACACATTCTCTAAGACGCCCTTCATCAACACAAGCTATGCTAAGATAGGTCATAGGCTAAGACTCTCTCACATACCCCTTCTCCATTAGCCCATTGACTAGTCTTTGCAGTTTAGTGGCCTATTCAAGAATCATTATGTAAGCTGGTTTGTTAAGCAAGGCAACGCCAGGAGCCAAGTCAATACAGTGGTCAATCCCTCAAAATGGGGATAGACCCTCAAGTACTTATTCAGGAAACTAGTCAACATACTCCTTTATAGTACCCTGACCTCTTTGGGCAACTTAACTTGCTCTTTCAGTTCCAATAACCTACAAATCAACAAAAAGGTCAACATATCTGATCTAATAACCTCTTTTAGCTTGGAGAAACTCAAAACAGGTGCCTTTTTAGATCTTTAGGCTAACTTAGCCTGTAGTTTGCCCACCTGGCTTAGGTCATTTAGTTTAAGGTATCCTTTCTTGCATCCTTCTCAAAAGCGTAAGTATTCCTATATCCATCATGTATAATTCTCCAATGAAATAGCCAAGGTTAACCCAATAACATATGTAATGAACATTAGTGACACATCATAAAGGATGTTATTTAAGTAATTTCCTATGGAGATTGGAAAGAGTACTTGTTGAGTCACATAAAGCGCTCCTTTCTCATTTAACCAACATAATTTATATAGCCTTAGATGTGATAGAGTCGGCAGCCTGACCTTTTGTACAAGGCCAACAAACATACTATTAGTGCAGCTTCCAATATCCATAATGAATGTGTAGACTTGGCCCTTTACCTTATAAGTGATGTGGAACAAGCTTTCCTATTGCTCTTCTTCGATAGATAGTTCCATACTTATGGCACAATAGACAACTAGAGTTAGTTTATCTAAGTCTTCCTCAACAAGCTCGTTCCCATCCTTTTCAACATTTTCCATCACTTCAACTTTTTCCTTGGGCTTTCACCCATGTTATCTATCTCAATAGTCGAAGCTTCTCCTTCTATAACCATAGTACATCGATTTGGGTATTAGATGACCATGTATTTGAATCCCTAGTATTTGAAGCACTTAATCTCACTAATTTTTCTACTGGACATCTATCCTTTCTCAAGCCTCCTTCTTGGTTGGTCAACTTTTCTAATTAGGTGAGACATCGGTTCATCTGCTCGGGTCAGTACTAAACTAAGCTCAGTTAGTATGGCATAGGTCAGTTAGATGAAATGGGTTGGCCCAAAGGAGCTCGACTCTCCTATTTCTTTTCTGCCTTTCTACCCCCTGAGCAATCCTTATAGCCTCATCGAGGGTTGTAAACTACTGGAGTTCCATCACATCTCGGATCTCATATCTTGACCTAGTGAGGAATATGGATATTGTACGAATTCAAATGATGAACATTTGAAATCATCATATGTACTCATCAACAATATGGCTTCCTTTCTTCAACTCTTCAAGTTGAGCAAATATTCTTGTAAATAAGAATTCAAAATGAACCATGTTCTAAAGCTTTCTTCATTTCTGGCCAAGTGTTTACCTCATAGTACCCTTCTCTTCTTCTAGGGCTTGGAAGTTCTTCTACCACATAACTACATATCCCAAAAATTCATGGGCAGTTATCCTTACCTTATCATAATCCTCGTATTGATAGTAGTAAAAAAATTCTCTCAACCTTCTTCTCCTAATTAAGGTACTTATTGACGTCACTAGTACCACTAAAGATAAGAATTTAGAGTTTTACATGGTCTGCAACTCATACTACATAAGCTCTCTCCTTAGCCTCATAATACTCGTCCTCATCCACTTCCTCAACATTAGCTAAGTTTATTCTTCTGCAAGCCCATCTTCCTACTCCTCCATCTCATTCTTACAAGCTAAGATTTGCCTTTAAAAGGGTCAAACATCATAAGTTGCATCCTTAACCTCAAGTACAACTCGGAGAGCGTTATAAATAACTTTAATGAGTCGGGTAGCTATGTTAAGTACAACTCTAGTTAACTTTGTAATCATTGTGACCATCTCATCAAAATGCTCATCGGTATAAGGATGGCCAAAGTTTGTCTACCATGGTGTTGAACACCGCTTTCGCTGTCTCTGACACTAACATTTACAATCGCATCCATCATCTTCCTCAATTACAAACTCAACCAAATTCAATCAAACAACACCCAAAACATAATATTACCTAAAGATAGCAACACAAGTCAAACCAACAATACTCCATCTATTTCAACTCTACACATAGAAAACCTAATAACAACATTTACTCCGTTTTACTATCTCGTAAATAGGGTAGAACATGATCTATTACTAGATACAATAAAACACAAATTTCAAGTTTTGCACAGCTACTCATAACACTACAAATACTTACCAACACTGGACAATACAACTGTACACATAGCTTCTTCAAAACGTACCACACAATAGCTCTTCCTCATGAATTTCTGCTCTGATACCAAGATAATATACTGTAGCCAAGAACTAATAAGGGCAATTGTGAGACTCGTATTGGCGCAATTAAATGCAATAACTGATTTAAAGCGTTTGGGAAAATAAACCAATTAAGCTAAAGACTTATGAGGGATTTCATGATATTAGTCAAGGAGTTTTTATAGGCTTGAAATTTGAAAATATAATAAAATATTAAAAATATAATTAAAAATGGTAACAATTCACTATATTATTATATTATCGGTAATGCTCGAATTAGGTCTTGGAAATTAACAAGCACTTAGAGATAAATTATAAGAGTAATAAAATTAATATTATACATAATATAATATATAAAAGACATATATACATGTTGAGTATAATTAATATAAAATATGTGTACCCGTAATTATCATAAATACCTAAAAATGCATAATATTACCAAATAAATAAAGTAAACTATAAGAAAATTCCCTAAAACTCACCATGACATTTGAAATCGTGCAACAAGGTGTGGCAAATATTTGGAGTGCATGAGGATGGAGAATTTCCAACTTTGGACACCTAAGCCTTTAGATTACACATGTTAATGCTGGAATAAAAAATTAGGACAATCATCATATAATAATAAAACCTGAAGTCTAGATGAGAGTTTGGCCATTTGCAAGGTTGAGAAAAATTTGGAAAGTGTGAAATAGAGAGAGAAGAAGGAAAATTAGTAAAATTATTGCGCAAAACTGCAGTTTAGTATGTTCCTAGAGAAGATGACCACATAGAAATGAAACTAGGATGCTGCCTGAAGGAGTGGCTAATGCCTAGCCTGGCCAACAAACCCCCTTCCCCTCATGGTGGCCGAAGCAGTTGGTAATTGGTGAATTGCCAATTCTTTTGTTTTTATTAAAATTTTTGGAAAAATAGTAAACAAATACCAAAAATTTTTAAATTTGGTTTCCCAAAATATTTTCATGTGAGGAATTCAAATCTTCAATCAAATTTTTAAAATTTTGAGTATAGATATAAGGTTCTTAAGAAAAATATCCCACGTAACAATTTTTTATCAGGTTTTTAAAAGATTAATCCATATAGTTTTGACTTAAAATTTTGTGGTTATACTTTTAAGATATACTTTAATGCTATGTGATTAGATTTTCAAATTTTAGTAGTTGGATTTTAGGGAAATTTTGTTTTGCATTAACTAGTATATGGAAGTAGGTTTTTCCAAAAAGAACTATGTGGGGTCTTTATAAAATCATGCTCCAATCTGTACTGGCCAATGTGTAGCAACTAAAAGTAAGTGAATAGGAGTATTAAGATGTTTTGAAGTGGGTATTTGGTGGTTTAGGAGTTAAATTGTAAAATTTTCAATGAGTTTGCCTTAAGTGGAGGGCATAAGGAAATATATATATATATGATGGTAGTATTAAATTATTGTTTTCTACATTTGCAAGTTTATTAAGACTCAAGAACTTAGGGTAAGATGAAATATAAGAAGTAGCTAAATGTATTAATAATAGCAACAAGGTTAAAAACTATATCAAAAAGTAAGTCAAAATGTGATATAGCATGAATATGTTGAATACATTAGGAAAATTAGATCTAGACTGTAAGTGGCCTATATTTGGATTCTACCATATTTCTAGAGACAAGCCAGAAGTCGGGAACTTCTTAAATAAGAATCTAATTCTGGCCTGAAGGTTAGAAACTCCATCAGAAACTGGATGAAGACGTAGTTTGATATTGAATATCTTTGATCACACCAAGAGTTTAGCAAGAGGCTAGCAGGTGATTAGTATATGCATCCTATACCTTTATCGGACTTAAAACATGAGTTAGAAGTCACTCAGACAATAGCCTATACCACAAGACTGGGTTAGAACCTAAATCAAAAACTCAGTCAAAAAATAATTCGATGGAAGATGCAAGCTATAGGAGCAATGAAGAGTTTAAAGATGGTTGGTACGAAATATTGGATCATTAGGAGTCAAAGAGTAGATCAGAAAGTTGCCTGATTATGTCTTTTAAGAATTTATTAAAATCAAAACCTTAGTCAGAAACTACTTTGCAGCAATCTGTACCAGGTCAAAACCTTGGTCAAAATATATCATACTTAACTAATACTTAATAATCATCTTAGAAACTCACCTAGCACAATTGAAAACATACTTAAATGTTCACAATGAACACATCTGTTATATATTGGATGAAAATTAAAGATGTCATAATAAATTTAGGAATAATAAACGAAGACTCGAGCAACACACAAGGAGAATGAGCATTAGTATCTAAGTAAGTAGGATCGGTATTTCACCGTACTTTAAAGTATTATTTAAGAATACTTGGAGACCTTAGTATATGTCTTGTTTGTGGTTGTAAGTATGCCAAAATATTGTTGTACAATTTTGAGTGTTAGATTTATATATTGATTGCTTCATGATATTACATACTTTGAACTATTTAAAATTACTTGATCACCCTAAAAATAATCTAATATACTCTCGGCTTAATTACTAATCAGACCTACATCACAACCCACTTAGGGAAAACAACTAAGAAGTTTAGGCCAAATTTAAACCCTTCGTTAAGGATAGTAGAAACAATCCTCTCCATATCTTGAGTTGAACTAACTGACAGGAGAAAAGGTTATAGCTAAGTCGGGGTTCATGATTCAAAGGTGGTCTCAGGCAGAGGGTTTTCTCTATTATACAAGACCTGATTTGGTAATCGATTCGTGAGTGCACGATGCTAAATTCCTCAAAACCCATATTAGAGCAAGCATAATTTCGCTGATCTCACAGCAACCGATTAATGTCCTGCAATAGTATTTGCTTGAACATACATTGCATCTAATTAAACTTTCTAGAAAACCCTAGTTGCTTTGTATCAGATATGTGTTATTGTCTTCATCCCACTTACTGAGTAAATTTTCGCTCATTTCGGTATAACTGTTTTGCAGGTTTCCCCAATAGATTCACCAGTACTATTCCAAGTTCCAGAAAACTAGAGAACAGAGTCGAGAAGTTAGATTCAAGATTTCCTGGCTGGATTTTTACTTGATTTATTGACTATATTCACTTCTAAGAAAACTAATTCTCAGGTGACCCTTAGTTTCAGCAAATGAGATTTATTTCATGCTCTGCAAGTTTATAGTTTTTAGTAAAATTTTAATAGATCTTTTAGTAAATTCAAGGTTTTATTCTTCATACAAGTTATAAAACTTGATTTTTCCTCGAATATTTTAGTTATAAAACTATTTTCAGTGGCTATTTTAAAAAGTTATACCACATGATGATTCTTATCAGATACTAAATAGGATGCTTCTAAGTAGAGGAGTGATGAACTTATGTAGGCTATACTTACGTTAACAGAGATGGTTAGCTTCTAGCATAAATTGGTTTACATGATGAGGCCATTACAACTTTAGTTTAGAGTGTAATAGCAACTATATTAGGGTAGGTTTGAACCTATAGTAGGATCGAAAACAAGCGGCAAAAACAAAAGGTGAAGTAAGCAAGACCATGAACCACTCCAAGGTTATCATACACCAAAGAACTCTTGTAAACTAAGTGGATTAGCTAACATGATATACAACTAGCCTAGCTAAGTTACTTATCACTAAGCCTTACTCAAGGGTTTAAATAAGAGTAAAACAAACGTTTACAAAACAAGTTCACAAAAAAGGAAAATTAATATTCTATACATTGATCATCGGATAGCTTGATGCAGCTTACAATGACAAGAGCATTTATACTGGCATTTCTAAAGTAACCTAATACAACGAGAAGTTACTAAAAAGGGCATGTTACTCTAAAAGGAAAAGTATAAGAAAGAATATACATAAAAGAGGACAAATTGGTAAAATATGAGAAAAGGGAATATCTAGCCTTTATCCATACAATACGACTATTGGAGGACACGTATCATGGTCAAATTAGATGCAACCTCATTGGGTTAAAGCTGTGGCATAGAAAAGTCAGCAGTCACTAGATTGGTCAACATAGAGTCTTCATAGCTTAGAGTGGAAATGGCTAAGCTGTTAAGTAAGCTTGTCGAACTATTTGAAGAATAGTTTGGAGCTCCTTCAGGTCAACACTGAGTGACCTTGGACACTGTGTAAGGTTGAGAACAGCTTGGTAGGCATAGAGGTTCAGGTATGAATAGGAAGTAGAACCCCTCAATAGTAAAACGAACAGAGAGAATGCATCAAGTCATGCACTCTAGACCTCAAGCTCGAGCTCTGGTCGGAGGTCCGATTGGTTGATTCCTATCAAATTATGTAGATGAAGGGATCTACTTGATGTGGTTTTGCATGCATGAGGCATGTATTTCACTCTTTACGTGACTTTAAAGAAGTGATGTAAATATGATACATACAGAGATAACTTAGAGAGTATGGTAAAGAGGAGGAAGGAATCTTAAAGTCTAAAATATACAAGTTATAATAAGGGAGTATGAAACCTTGACCTTCTATTTCTTAGCAGTTGAAATTATTCTTCATTTGAGTAGCTATTTGATCTTTGAGAACAAAGCTTCTACAATTGAATGTTATTTACCATATTACTTTTAATAGTGTCAAATGAGAAAGTACTGCTGAGTATTTATAGACTCTTGGACTTGATGATATTCGTTGGATCACCAAATCATGTTGTATTAATGTGGTAGTGGCGTATTACTACCATTGCAATTAACACATGGCATATTATCATGTGACTGTTGGTAACTTCTCTTATTTTCTTGAAATTTTAGTTTTAGAAGAAAAATATATTGTTATGGCTAAGGATCATGAGATGGGCAATGTAAGATAAGAAAGAAGAGTTAATAATTTTGGATCATCAGGAGATCGACTTATAAGGTGAAGGGGTGACTCAATAGATGATGACTTTAATACTTTTCTAAAACTTCAAAATATAAGCTTTCAAGCTTTTCCGAATCATTTATTAATGTTAAACCAAGGAAAAAGGATAGCTAGGATAAATGTTTTGGTTATGATCATCTTAAATATGAATGTCTTAATAAGTATATGGTAAATCTTGTAGGTGGTGTTCCTATGTTTACTAATTAGTAAAACAGAAATGAGCAAAAAAATCCACTAACTACAAACTTGAATGAGGTTGACATTGATAGGATTCCTATAGCTATAGATGATGAAAATGAGATTGAACTAAGGGAGAGTGAGATTGTGGAAAAAGTTGTTGAAGGGAGTGAAGTAGAGGTTGATGTAGCAGAGGTAGATGGTGCTATTGATGTTGTGGTTGATGGTGGAGGTATTGTTTTGCATCTCATGATATTTGTTGTGGTACTATTGTTGCTAAATCTTAGAACTACTCATGATTTTAGGCACTTATACTTTTGTCTTCAACTTTCATAAAGATTGCATAATACTAATGGGTACCACCATTCATTAGCCATGTTATAATTTATAAGGTGTTTATTGGGATTATGTTCACAATTATCTTTGTTAGGGCAGCATTGTAGTTACACTATGCAATAATGTAAGAGAACTAATGGTGCAAAGTAGTTTGAGATCTTATAGGCACTTTAGGATATTAGATTCTTATGGATTGCTATAGACATACATTATATCCAATTCATGAAGGGGTTGGTTTCTTATAAGATGACAGAGGCTATATTATTTGTTATTCTCTCAAAGGAGTTATGTGATAAAAACAATTCACATGAGTCTGGTGAACAAAGTACAATTCACATGAGTCTGGTGAACAAAGTACATGATAAGTGAAAAGAGGTTAAGTTATGCTTAAAGGGCTCATAGTTGTGGCCATGAGAAAGGTGACATGGATATGTAGGTGCTTGTTACTCAAGTTCAAGGGTTTAGGAGTTATTAAATAAGTTGAAGTTCAAGGATTTAATGCTATACTGTTATCGGGTTACATGTTCAGAGGGGTTTTGTAGTGTTGTATTAAGTAGTATGATGGTGACAACAATTCTTGAACCTAGGATAGCGGGGAGTTTTTACTCAACTCTTTTTAAGTTATTCTTTTACAAATCAATGTTTAATCTTGGAGGATGCTTTGTTCCAAATTTGAGAGCAAATCTCTAGAGCCTAGGGATGATAATAGAGATCAAATTCCTTAGTCCAAATTGTTTAGCAATTTGTTAAGGCTTGATGAAGATTTGCTTGGTTTATTTGGCTGGTTGGTCAACAGTGCAAGGAAATATTAAAAGTCATCAACTTTGCATAGAATTAGATGGAGTTTTCAACTTTGCATGAGGACTATGAATAGCACCAACTTTATGAAGTTATGTGGTATAGACTTTAGTGTTTTATGGAGACTTATTATTAGTTATTTTATACTATTATTTTTCAAAAATAAATTTACGTTTACATAATTTTTTACGGTTATGTCCCTACTACAAAAAGACAATTTATTTTTATGCCCTTAAGGCTATAGGGCTTCGTATAAATACAATGCTAAATAAAACTTATACAAGACTATTCATTATTAAATTGAGACCCTCATTAAGAACCTTTTTTCTACGAACCCAAAGTTTTTATCAATTTTTAGAATTATGGGAAACAATCTCATTGAAATTAAATTAATTTGCCATCATATTGATTGGCTAATTTCAACTCCGGTTGAAATTTTTAACTGTGCTGAAACTACAAAGTCCAATAAAAGAGCTAAAATTCCAAAATTATTCCTTTTACTTTTCCTGTAGAATTTTCACTGTTTCTACGTTTAAACTTATATACAAAAACAATCTTTACCAAAATGGACCTAGAATAGAAAGTAAATTACTATTATATCCTCTCTCTCTCTCTCTCTCTCTAGTTGGCCTGTTTTCTTCCCTCACTCGGGTTAGAAATCTTCATTAATTTAGTAACGAATATCCCATGTGTGAACAGTTTGAGCAACTTATGCGTCTAATGAAGGTCAACGACCTTTCAATCTCGGATACCCTAATGAATTTACTATATTTGGATTGAGAAAGGAGATTTAAAGAACTATTGGAGAAGATGGAGGGCAATTGAGGGCTCTGGTGGAATAAAAGGTAATCGTGGGATATGATAATGGATATAGCTGCAATATATTCATAAGAGTTTTCCTCTGTAGGAGTTATTCATGATTTAGTAGGATTTTTGGCCTCCATTGAATAGCTATTATAGCCATGTAAACCCTATAGTAGACCCATTTATGGAATAGAGTGGAAATTGCAATTTTATTCCCGCTGCATGTTAACTTTTAACGAATAGATGAGGAATGAAATTGTGACTCCCATTGCATTCCATACTACGTTACAATGTTCCGTTGCCGGTAATAGCTATTCAATGGGTGCAAAAAATAAATAATGAATGATTATTTCATACTAAGACTTATGAATAGCTATTATAGGTCTATTTATTTTCAGATCCCATAATTGCTCTCCAATCTATCATCTTCTTTTTCTTCTCATCACCACCAGCCATCTCAACACCCACCACTGGCCATCTCAACATTTGACCCACCGCCTACTTGTTCTCACAACCACCCACCATCGGCTAGTCCTCTCAACCGCTGTCAATGTTCAACGCCAATCATACCTCCAATGTCAGGAACTGCTATTTGCTCACCTCTTTACCGTCTTCTCTCTCATCACTTTCAACAACAGTCCTCAGTATTGCTAGTCATTGTTCCCCACTAGTCTTCACAACGCATAGACTATAGACCACCACACGACCATAGACCACACATCCAAGCGAGCTATAATGTACAAATAGACTACCACCACCCACGAACCATTGCACGATCACCGACTCCCACCATGATGGATCATACAACCACCAGCACACCACGATTCGATTGACGTATACCACTCACCATGCATCATAATGACAAACCCATGGACCTAGCATCGCACCATCTGCGCAGACCCATGCAACGCAACCTACACAATACAATCCACGCACTACCTACCATCTCAGCTATGCAAGGAAGAAGAAGAAGAAGAGAGAGAGAGAGAGAGAGTAGAGAGAGACGATAGCTAGAGAGAGGGTGAGATGGACTTATGATAGACCAGAGTAGCGTTAAAACCAGATTGGACGATAGAGAAAGATAAATTAGAAGGCTAATATAGTAACTCGCATCATATTACAATTCTATTTTGTTATGCTTCTTGCCCAACTAAACAATGGAATTAAAGGTTTACGGCTCTATTCAATTCCTAAAATGCTATTAAAGATATATTACCTCTGGTGAAGTGATCATGCTGCAGCCTGCAAGTGAACAAGCTCAAGGTCTTTTACGGTAATTTCAAAAGGAAAAAAAATTACTATTAACACCTAAGGTACCAAAAATAAAACCTCCCACTTTAATATTATGTACAATTAATCCGGCACCATATATATGGTGAAATATAATAGTAATATAACAAATAGATGAATAAAAATGTATGGAAGAGCTATAGTCAATGCACTATTTGAAGAAGTGGGGTATAAAGAAATTATTTAAGTAGTGAGATACAACAAAATTATTGGGAAGTTACTAATTTAATCATTATTTACTATTTCGTAAGAGCATGGCATTTATTAGTATATACGTTATTAGACTGCCTACTGAAATATATGAGTGATATAAAAATATTTCATAGTTATATATTAATCCACATACTATATATATATATATATGTTGTTCCAAATTAACTACTACTACGTCCGTAGGACATTATCTCACAACACGTGCTATTAAACTCTCGGCGCAAAACTTCTCTATGAACCCATTTTGTCCACAAACCCTCCACAGGCATTTCAATAATAGGAATTTTATATTTCTTTATCCAAATATTTCTAAATGCTCGTTTTTTACCAAGCAATAAAATTCGCTATGAATTGCGTAAATTGCTATCACGCTGACGTGACGAAAGCTCCAAACACCGCACTAGTCAGTTAGCCACATATCCATGAAAGCACTCAACATATCGAATTCACTCAAACAAAAACAAGAAAAAGAATGTATGATAATTACAACTGTCAGAGACTACCATAATTATTGAAAGGTTCCATAAATTAAATTTTATCAGCCGATGGTCAACTTTAGAGAGAGACGAAGGAGAAATGATGAAAATAGGGATATTGAAAGCTACTAATCACCACAAATCTTGATTACTACAAAGATGGCATCATATCCGGTAGATTATGACATGTCAAAAAAGTACAAAAATAAAATTTCCACAAAATCAAGCACGCCTTATCACCGACACTATTTCTATCTTTCAAGCTTTCGTTATATGCTCAAATGAGTGGGTTGAATATTTCTCCGTAAACACTACCGTGTTTTTTAGTGGCAGCCTAACTATACTAGTGTATATTCAAAAAATTCATGTCAAGGCAACAATAGCCTGTGGCTTTGAGAAATTTTGCACAACTATCGATTTTAAATATTTGATAAAATTAAAAGCAAACCAATTTTTATAAAAGGGTTAAAAGACACCAAAGATTGTCCCGTGATTTGGTCATATAGATTACAAACACAAACCTGCTTGCACGGATAATCTTATATGATCTTATAATAGAAAGCAGAACTACCCTCCCACCAAAGATATAGAATAACATGACTTTCAGCATTATGTACAAAGGAAGAGAACACTCTACTCAAGTAGCTTTTTGAAGGAGATGCAGTTTTTAAATTAAGAGGCTATTGCTTCTCAAGTATCCGGGCAATGCTTACCACAACAGTTTGGGAAGATTCTAGAAATATAAGGTGTATATGAAGCTCTCAGCATACAATCACTACCGGATTTCAGGAAGGATATCTTACAGTTAAATCTTTTAGAGGAAGTCTGAACTACCCGCTTTTTCATGCATCTGTAGAGTAAATGTGGATTCCTCAAGCTAAGTTTCTCCTATGTACAATTCTTCCAGCAAAGCTAATTTGATCACCTTTCTTCAAACTCGAAAGAGAGGGAGACCTTGTCTTATTTTTTCTTGGATATGGATAAATAGCAGCTAGTTCTCGGACACGATGCAGTAAGGGCTTGGGCAGGGGCCGAGTAGCATTCTTCTCTTTTTTCTCTGCCTGCATGATTACAAGACATTTTTCTGATATCACGTTCTTTTACAGGAATTAAGAAAACAAAAAAGTTGAAGCAATGACCGATACAACTAAACTACTTCCAAGTGATTGAAGCAGATTATTAGCTACATACGTCAGAGTAGACTTATGATGACTCGATGCTCAGCCAGTGCACTATCATATACAACGTGATCTTCTAATGAACCACACTGAAAATGTAAAACCTTAAAACATGCAACTCCAACTACTGCAAGCAGATCACTTGATCCACTGCCAAAATCCAACTCCCCATGTTTCACTAAACGGGTTAAAAAAAACCCACACAAGGTGCCTTTCTTGAATTCTTGAAAGCATAACCATGTCTCAAAATTCAGATACATAGTTTGCAGCATAGCACATAACATATAACAGAAAAATTCAACTATAAAAGTAAAGCAATCTCTGGCACCAAGTGGCCAAGTTCTTCCCAACAGCAACTTAGTACCAATAATGCACATTTCTCTTTCAACATCTTGTACAAACAAAGGATAAAAACGACATATCCTGAAAAGATAGCTTGATCTTCATCAAACACAAAACATAAGAGAAACAAATCCTGTCACATAGATGAAATTTAACAAAGCATTAATGTAAAAAAGAAAAATACTAACCTCTCCCAACATAAAGGGAAACAAACCTGCCACAAGGATGCAATTAACAAGGCATTAATGAGATCAGAAACATACTAACCTCCCCCTTCTCTGGTTTCTGTGCACGACTAGCCCTCAGAAGATTCCGCCATTTATCCTATATTTATAATTATAAAAAATTATTATAAAAAGAAAAAAAAAACCCTAGAATCTTGCTATTTTTCTTCAAAAGAAATTTGAAAAGAAATTCATGGACATATATAATATATCAGCAATAACCAGAATCATATGAGCAAGCAAAGTACCCGAAGATCAATCGGTGTTCTGTATGAGGAAGAAGCAAATGATAGCCTCTTTATATCTGTCCATCTCCCGACTCCATATTCTGAAATACCATCAACCAACTTTGTCACTTCAGGAAGTGTCCACATTCTTTGATGCTTTCTCCGATCATCACTCTTTTTAGATTTTTTTAACACAGTGTCAGCTTCAGATTCAGTTCCAGAAGAGTCTCCTCCAAATTCATTTTGCTGCTCCTAGGAAAATGAAAAAAAAAAAAAGAGATCAATGTTGGAGAATTGAATTTAATATCGAATTAACTATGATAAATCAAACACAGTTGCAACTAAGATGTATATGCATCATCTTATCACTTAATTTGAAGGGAAGGGTAGGTGGTGTTTCATTGTTTGGTGTAGGATGGACTGGGGTGAGTGGGAGGAGGGACCCAATGCAAGCTGTATCCTCCTCATTTTCAACCAAAATAAATAAATGAATAAACAAGCTAATAGATTATAATGAGTTTAACAGTAACTATGAATAGTTACAATGCTATGGTCTTACCCTTTATTTGGAACCATTAACTGAACAACTGTCCCAAGCTCATCTTTTGCAGATACTAAAAACGGCAGATAATAAAATGGGTAAGAGAAGAGTTTTCTTACAATGAGCTGTACCGTTTTCTTTGGGCGTCCTCTTGAAATTTTGAAGTCTTCCCCTATTCCATTTTCCTGTTCCTTAGAAAGAGGTGAAACCTACAGATTATTTCTAAAAACGATAAGTTTAAAGCATATACAGAAAAAAGATCTAATATTAATTTCTTTTTTGATAAACATTAGAATTTGTACATAATTATAATAAGTATATTTAAGTGAGTACATATGATATATTAAATGCAAGGAATGTATAGTAGAAGTGCAATTTTTTCCATTTCACATTTTAATTTGATTTAATAGAAACATAGAAACTAAAAATTGCATAATCAATAATTAGGCTTGATCCAAAAAAATAAATAAATAATTAGCCAAAATAAAGCAACTAAATCAATATAATTGCAACTGAGACTATTTGCAACTTTGCTAGGACATTGATCCAACAAGAATCTTGGCGTAAAAGCTGTGCATCATTAACAAACACGCAGGCTTGTTAATTAAAATTTACAGCAACAACTGACAATGAATAGACCAGACACTAAACTTGGCCTGTTCCAGTGCTACAAGGCCCTAAAAATGAAGTGATTGACCAGACTTCAATTACAATTTACAGCAACAAATGACGACTAATTGACCAGACCATTAATACCTAGGCTGTTTCGGTACTACAAGATTGTAAACTGGAAGTAACTGAAAACACAAAATTCACAACCCACGGATCCT
This sequence comes from Lumnitzera littorea, assembly GCA_024138015.1. Lineage (NCBI taxonomy): Eukaryota > Viridiplantae > Streptophyta > Magnoliopsida > Myrtales > Combretaceae > Lumnitzera > Lumnitzera littorea. Next base: position 26,870,042 of record JAMXBB010000002.1, read on the forward strand.
GGCATCAAGTAGGGATGCAGTTGTTTCACAATGCTTTCCAAACTTGTTAGTGGATGCTACAATCCAGGTGACAAAAAGTGGTTGTGATGACTACTTTCATTTAGTAGTATGTAACAGTGTTTGGTTGGCAGTTGACAATGGTGGTTAACTAAAGTGAATATGAAAATAAAATGTTTTAGGAAATGGAAGTCATTTTCCTCAGTCATTAGTAACTTTTAATCATCCACAAATATTGCCTGTACACAACTACCATCACCTGCCACTCACTTAATAATAAAGTTATAAAGTTTTGCAACCAATTAGAGTTAACATGATAATATAATAAATATGGCAATTACAAAAGTTACATTTTAACAGACACTAAAAGATCTGGAGCATTTTTCATGAAACAAATGCAATTTTCAACAACTGATGGAAATATAGAGTAAGAATTCCCTTACAAAGATCTGTAGGCATTTCTTTGGGCGTCCTCTAGAGACTTTAGAGGCTCCTAATTCATTTTGATGCTCCTTGGGCAAAAGAAAAATCAAAGACAAAATTGCCAGTTCAGAATTAACTCTTCCAAAAGTAAATACGTATTATAGACAATGTTCAGAAAAATATATGAATAGATTTTGATGTATGCTGGACCCTTCTCATTCGTGCTGTAAGCTTTGGTTAACAGTTATAACAACCAAAAACAACTCAGTAGTAGCTAAACCATATTAAGAATTAAGAATAGTACAACTTAGTCATCCAATACTGCCTTCAAGGTCTTAATTTCATGTACTTGGATGCCCTGAGCAGAGGTTTGGCACTTCAGTGGTGGAACAATAACAGAAGTTACGAATGGAACTCAAAGAGTAGAAACTTTCTTACAATGAGTTGTACTCGTTTCCTCGGGCGTCCTCTTGAACCATGAGTTGGTAATTTTACTTGATTTCTATCTGAAGATTCAGCCATGGGTATTGATGATAATTTTGAAGATGTCGGAGGGGAAAACTGATGAGGAGATCCGACCTTCAGATATTTATTCTCTGAAGCTTCAGTAGAAAGTTTTTGTTCTGTACTGTGATGTCTAGATATTGTATCTGATGATTCTTCAATGTACCTCCTTGGAGGTTTGCGCTGTCTCTTTGCTGTAAGAACAGTAACTTCGCTCGCTTCAACTGAATTGTTCTGTATTATGCCCAGAGAGTGCGTGACCATGCGATTACCGTCATCACCCAACTCATCAAGCTTGCTTAATTTGCTATCCTTCTTTTGTGGCCCAGACCCACATTTGTTCCAATGGGCTTTATATGGTTCGTGTTTGACCCTCACCTTACAAGGTTCACCTTTGTACTGAAGTTCTTGATTAGTTGATGCCGATGTTTCTGACATTCCAATAGCACCATTACTACCTCCACTATATCCAGGAGAATGACTGTCTGAACTAGAATTTCCGACACGGAACTTGTCAGAAAGGCCATGGTCCAGTGCAGACACTTCTTGAGCAAAATCTAGGTCTGTATAAAGAGAACAAGACACAGCAGTCATAACGGCAGTCAAATTAAAAGCAACACAAAATTACAACCAAGTTGACCTAATAGATACTCTTCACATGCAGCAGAGAGTCCATCTGTAGCATCAAAATCTTCTACTTCATCAATTTCATCCAAAATCCCATCAAGAACCTGTCAAAGAACTTCCCCATCAGAAAATAGGCATTACGTCAAAAATCCCAAACAACTATATTGCAGATTTCGATTAACATTCTGGATCTTGAACTCTAATTTTTGAAGGATAAAACCACATAAAAGAAACAATGAGAATAGCTGCATCAGAAAGTGTGGCTATGTGAAACAGCATCCATGACAATTGAGGCACATACCCCCAGGTTTAGTCCGTCTTCTCCCTCATGAGTAACATAGGAATCCAGCCCACCTTCAAAAGAAAAGTTGTGCCACAAGTTTAGAATTGCAAGTCAAACAATTATACAGCTTCAATAGATGCTTCACCATCGATTGAGAATTTGACAGAAATAATTCTTTAAAAGGTAGATGATCTCCTTTTATTATATGTTCAAGTGATATTACATTTTCTCAAGATACATTAATTCCCAGATAAAATGAGCAACATGCCTTAATGCCTGAATTACAAATACTCACGCATAGCTTGCGTTATGGCGAATTGCACAGACATTTGAGGAGTATAAATATAGCCCCCTCCAATATAAGATAAACAAATGGTATTAAAAGAATTAAATTTAGCATAAAAATAAAAAGTATGAATCTAACAATGTAATCAATAAGTGGATTCAAACAATATTCAAGTCGCGCTCACTCATTTCCATCAGATAAGAAATAAGATTCTCACAAGCAATGCAATTATAATTTTCAAGTTTATCTTTGTGGCTCATATTTTTTTCCCCTCTTCATGATATGAATAAAACCTTCAATAATTATAAGAAATTTTATATGCATGTGCATACATGATACAAATTTGATTTGGGGGACAAAAAATATTTCACAAGTAGAGACTTCAAAGCTAACAATTTCATTTGTAACATTAAGGTACCATGTACAAGAAGTTTTTTTAATAAATTCTGTGGTGTAGCTCCTTTTATGCACTGCAAGAAGAGGAGCTCTAAGGTAATTATGTAGTACTATGTTATATATAGACAGCCAAATTTGATTCTTGGTCTTTAAGCTCAATAATTACAAGGGATTAACTCTTTAAACTAAAGTGATAAGAATCAGAGAGTCAAGTCAATGGATATAGGGATGACTAGGGGAGATGTGGCATGATGGGATTGAAGAAGAGACTGCTAGACTGGCTCATTTGCTTTCCACCTATCTTAAAGAGGCTCATGTACTTAGAGAGACCTTCTATGGGCTATAGAATCAAGAGGAGCCCACTTAGGGGACCCATCAAGAGGTGAACTCATGTCAAATGTCAATTATCAATGCAATTGACAGACAAAATTGATAGCCAAATTCATAAATACTCAAAGCCCTTCTTCATTTGACACTTCAAGAAATCAAGAGAAACGCCATTATACTGTCAAAATACTACAACAAAAGATCAAATAAAGCTTAGACCGAAGAACACAAGATTTCTCAAAAAATAATGGAATTAATGCTATTAAGCTCCTTCACCTTCCATACGTACATTTGAGCTCTTTTGGACTACCAGCTATTCCCTTGCCTCTCACTCTTAGTCATCACATACATGTCATTCTAAGTCACTCTTTTAAGGCCAAGTATAGCATGAAACTCAAACAGCACACACATGATGATTGCAATCAAATCCCTTCCACTACATTATGTGAGTGCTGATGTCTTGTTTGTGTAGCTGTATCCTGATGACGTGTTTATGCAACAATATGTAGCAGTAATGTTGTGTCATTAGTGCTGTTGTGTTATGTTATGGGTCAAATAATAAAGTGCCAGTTTGTGTGTTTTACATCAGCATAGGGAAGTTATTATGGGTTGTTGATGTATCAAAATAGGAGAGAGAATAGGGGACTAGCGATTGTATTAATAACTGCTACCAATGCTTGTATGCACTATATGTACACCACAAAAAAAATTTATTAGAAAAAAAAAAGGTACAAGTCCTACTTCTTTTAAAAGTCTAAATTTCTAGAGTCCAATAGATTTGTAAGGTTTTCTCTAGAATCAAACTAATCAAGAGACAGTTGGATTCTTTCTTAATAAGCCCAAAAATTGATATTTTAATTCAATCTTGCAACATACCACTTCTAGAATTGATTGATATAGTAATTCCCAATGAATACATAGCAATAATGACAATCCAAAAGAGGTGTTAAACTCCAGATAAACTTCAACACCAGCCACCAATTGCAACCTTCTTCATATCTTATCAAGTGGTTTATAACATTCAACCACAAGAGGGTTACAAGTTGCAATAAACACACCTTAAAATGATTTTTTTTTTTTTCTTGGCACTTCATTTTGGTTGGACTTAAGATGATTTAATTGTAGTTACGAGATATCAAATATATGGCAACAAAGGTCCTATATCTGAATTGTAGATTATCCTTTACATTCCCATTTAATTAGTTTCACTTGATAAGGCTTGATCAATATATACCATATTACATTAGGGAATAAATTAAACAAAATAAATAAAACCATGGGCATACATGCAAGCATTAAACTTTTAGATGAATTGGATGTACTTTCAATGAACTAAAATGATTGAAACCTCAAAAGGTTCTCAAAAGTTAGTTCCCATCTATGACATTTGTGAACTAGTGACAAATGAAAAATCAGTGAGATGGAACGGCTCATTCCCTTACCAACAGAAAAGTCATCAATCCCAAAGCATTTTCCAGCATCATTCTTATCAGACCTCAAAACAGCATCTAACGAGAAGTGAGCACTGTTAGGCTCTTTCATCACATGGTCAACTTCAACTGCTTCTTCTTTAACGGCTGGGACAAGAGAGTCGTCCGCTTTAACCTGGACAAAAGTTGTAAGCAATGCAGCACCATCAAAAAAGAATTGAAACTTATGAATTGTATATTGGCATTTATAACGTCCAAAGTAGCTAACAAAGCATCCCAATTCATACAGCCCAAAGTATTTTAGCAACATAAATCTGAACAGGAACCAAATTTGACCTGGGAAATGCAAGAAAAACGGTAGTGCTATCAGTAGCTTCAACAATTGCATTAGAAAGATTTGAAGATAGAAATTTCATTAGGGACATGACTAAATAACCTTATGCGAGGACAAAGTACTTGAGTAAAGAAGAAGCTCAACCAAGAACTTGATAGAAAAAGCAACAAAAGATGAAGGACAAGTCCTTACAAAATTTTTCATTAAGGTCCAAGGCATTTCATTTGTAATTAAGACCTAAGAACTGTTACAAGAAACTGTATTATATCCTAAACTAAAATACCCCCATAGTCACTATTGGGACTACCTATACAGCATGTAGTTGGTTTTCAGGTTTTGAGGGTTGTTTATGTGCTTGAAAATAGCTAGTCCAATTACAGCCATGTCCCTCCATTCAACCAAAAGTAAAATTGTCAATAGATTTAGCTTTGTTGTCATGCCATAGCATCTGAATAAGCTCCTACTTTTCAGATTTTTGTCACAAGCAATATCAAGCTATAAAATGCAGACTTTATAAACTATATCAAACCTACCTAAGATGACAGGAACTGGGGTAGCTACCCATGCCTACCACAGCCAGCAACAATAATCAGGGTAACCTAATAGTCAAGTCCATGTTGTAGTTTTCACGTCCCATAACTCTACCTTGAACAAAAGCTGCATGCCCTAACATGCCAATGAGTTTATGGACATATCTATAATTAGGACTTGTGTTACCAATATAATGCTTCATTGGTCCAAATAATTGAACAACCAATCAGCCAAGTATCATCATCATTTCTGGTGTAAGAAGACCTATAGCTTTTCAGGGATGAATCTTTGGATGGCTGAAAACGCTTCCTTTAAATCAATAGCTCTGACCTAAAAAATCATTATGTAGCCATATCCATGAGGTCACCAAGTCAACCAGCTTTGCCTATTCTCTTAGTACATGCATCACTCTAAGCTCCTAGGGCAATTCCCAACTTCAATGAGAAGTAATATCCAATAAGCTAACTAGAAACTGCACCACTACATGACTCTGAGAATCACGTTAAGAAAAGTGCAATCCACATAGCTTCTCCAACTTAGTGATGATCCACGAGTACAATCACCAGTTCTCAAGCTAAAACCTCTTCTAATTTCACTATCAAGCAATTATAAAATTTTGCATTATATTGTTTGCTTGAGTTTGTAACCATGCCAAAAATCAGAATGCCTTGATTCAATTTGGAAAGATGAGTCAACGAAATAAAACCCTAGAAAGGAAGTCCAGCAGCATATCACGATCGAGACATTTAATAATATGTTTCCATTTCTTTCACACAGAATTAATTAATCAGATAAGAGAAGCCACATTCAAAGAGTTGAAACAAATTCAACAACTTATCAACTAGATCAAGTAAAACTAAGCATCCGAAGAAATTTAAATAAATAAAATTAGGTCAGAAACTAAAATCAGGAAGGATAAGACGGTAAATAAAGCAAAATCGGAAAACAAAATTCCAAAAAGGAAAGGGAGGCGAACCTCATTCATGAGTAAAAAGCAAGACAAGAGCAACACTTAGGTTGCTCCGATCTAAGAGAAATCGAGAGCGTACTAAGTGAATCTGCGCAGCAAAATCAACAGTCAGATGTCAAGATTTAGGATCCACGGATTTACGTGAGTCATATCAGTGTAGAGAGTGTTGTGTGAGTGTAAGATAAATTAGATTTGAACTAGATGAGATTACTGTCAGAGAAATTCAAGCGAATGTCCGATTGCGAAGAGCCCAGAGAGGCCAAAAAGCGCCACGAGGTCACGATCTAATCCTGTGTAGAGAGAGAGAAAGTATCGAGAGGAGAGAGAAAACAGATACTGAAGAGGAGAGTGTAGAGAGAGAGAGGTTTTATTTCTTTTTTATATGAGGAAGGAATCCAGTAAATTTTTTTGTATGGAATTTTTTAAAAACAAAAAAAATTAAAGAGGTAAATTGTAAAAAGAAAATGACGATAAATGAGATGAGTCGTACATAAAATAATGCGTTGCTCATGTCCTAAAATACCATGGACACGTGGCCCACACATTCACGCAAGATTATTAGATTCATTTGACATACATGCATGAGTCCATGACTGAGATTGACGCTGTTCTCAAGCTACTGTAACGGCCACCCCACATGAAGCGTTTTCTTATCTTTTTCTTATCGATAAAAAAGGCTTAAAATCTACACTGATTTTTATTATAACCAATGCTCCACCAATCCACCCCTTTTATCATCTTCTCGTTATATTAATTTTTATATATATAAGAAGGACTTTATGCTTTTATAAAACTCACAACTACAATACAATACGATATGATAATATAAATATTGTAAGAGTATAGACGTGTCACGTGAAAAATTATACTACACGTGATTAAGAAAATGATTTGAGTAACTTGCACGAGATGATTAAGAAAGAAGTGCAAGGAGAAAAAGTAAATAATCTTGATAAGGCTCTGACACGTATGATCACAAGTGGAAAAGTACGATAGCATCAAACTCTAAAATTAATAAAGAACAAAATGGTGTTCTTGAGGTATTTAAATATTTGATTTTTGAGACAAAGTTCCAACAGAGTAACGACGTTAATAGGGTTTTTTTTCTTATCCAAATGAGGTATTTATAAAGAATGATAGTTAATCACATCGATCAGATCATAATAGTAATAAATGATTAAGATTAAAACTCCTCATTAATAAATCTTAAGTGGGCTATATTCATGGATTTAGGTTCAGATAAAGGCTTTATTTATTATTTTAGTATGAGCCAAATCAAAAAAGGTTTGATCGGATGGACCAATTTAATAGGCTCTACTCTAAGCTCACCATGTCAAATTTCTCTTAATCATCTCGGTAATTTATGGGCTTAGCTCCTCGAGCTCTGTCACCTTAACTCGAAGAATCAAATCCATTTAATATTTAATTTATGGGCTTGAAGCCCAATATTAAATTTAGCCCTCTATGTTTTGCTCCCTAACTAAAGTCCTTTGGATGAAGTTGAAGGGGTTTGAGCATCGAGTTAGCCTTTTAAATGACTCAGGCGCATACGCACTATTAAACAGCCACGTCGCTGCCAGATTAATTTGACGATGATTTTAGTGCACAAGTTCGCAACACCTCTTAATTGTATGCCATGCTCTAACTAGATTAGGTTGTATACTATCCCTAAGATAACACTCTAAAATAAGTCTTCCTTAAACTACCTCTTCTTGAGTTGATTTGTCTTTTGGATGCAATCTACATGAGTTATTAATTCCATTTAGCTGTATCTTATGCACTAACTTCACATTAGTGATCTCATTAAAGCTGACTTTTATATATTAATAATGCCTTATGCTTCTTCAAATGGAGAATAATTCTTCTTGTAGAACTTTTCATATGTACATAGTTGTTAAATACCATAAATTTTGGTTACAGGACCAAGATTGCAACCGAGTGAAATTTTCCAAAAACTCAATTTTAAAAGTGGATTTTTTGTGAGGTCTACAATAGGAGCGAAAAGCGAAGGCTGATAAGCCTGAGCTTGAAGCTACACCACTGACCTCGTTAAGGGATATAAGGGGCAAAGCCTCTCGTGGTATAGACTAACTTCAATATATATATATATTGGTTCAAAACATAATAGGTGGCATATATCAACATTGTGCTACTCCCTAAATTTCACAAGGCCATCAATTAAAATACTCTATCCATTGCTAGAAATAAGCATTTGCAGGCCTCTTTAATGGATTACAACAACAAACTGAATCTCTTCATAAAATGATGCTCTTAACACAATCATCTTATGCTTTACAAATTTCGGCCCATTGCTACTCCATATGATCCATAAGCCCATATTCAATTACCACTTCAATAGAGAAATAGGGTAACAGCAGTAGGATTTCTTTATTTCTTCGTCCCTTTGAGAAATTGACAAGTGTTTACTTATTTTTTTTTTCTTTTCTGCAATAATGGGTTCTTCATTCCCTTTAACCCTCAGTATAACTATAAGCTTTCACAGCAGAAGGAAAAGAAAATAGTAGCATAGCTTCTTCTCCATGTGAATCTAACATACCAATTAAAGCCGATCTGCATTTTTTTGTGATGTATTACATTATAAGCTAAAGTGTCACAATTCTAATGAGTACAATATAAATCATTACACTTCCTGTCTTGCTTTTCCCCTATCGATGATAATATCCTCTTTTTTGTTTAACAGCTTTTTCATCTCTTTTTTTTAAAAAAATAAAATAAAATGCTCACTTTACTAAAACTAGTGAGATGATTTTAAGATATTTACATCGAGAGAGAGATAAAAAGAGAAGACGGTAAACTGATGAGACAGTAACTTAACTCGCAAAAGCTTTGTTGGCTTTGACAAACTGACCTGTTACCCTCTTCTTAGTGTCAACCCTTGCCTTCCTCGACTCATATAGTCTCCATAAAGCCATTCCTAACTCATAAGTTGTAAGCCTTTCCCTTCAACTTGTCCAATGCCTCCTGAAATTTTTCTCATTCCTTCCTCTAAATGTTAATCGCCTTAACAACTCTTGCCAATAGTCTATACTTTCATCCATAGTAGGTATAACCTAAGAATGTCTCTTTGGCATCGAGAATCTCAAACAGATGATTAAAGAACTCTGATTAGTTAAGACCTTTTCCATTAACCATGTTTATCTTCTATCATGAGTAACTTGATAACAATATGTACTATGGATGCATCTGGCTCTAAATTTCTCCTTGCCATTTCAAGAAGAAGCTCAACAGCTTTTAACGCATCATTGTTTTTCACAAAAACCACGCATCAATGTGTTAAATGTTACTATGCTTGGAAAACATCCCTTTTCTTCCATTTCTATGAACAATTTATTTGCTATTTCTTTCTCATCGCAGCATTTGGAGTTGTGGGGCTAGGCCAAAGAGTGAAAAAATAAATAAAAAAAACTTTATTCGAGGAGTAGTAGTTAATCATCTACTCATAAAAGAAAGCTTAAAGGCGAGTATTGCTTCCTTTCTTATTTCTAGCTAATGACAAACTTTATGTGTATCATAGTCTTTGTTGATGTTGCACTTATCACGCCCCGAAGCGGCAGAGTCGTAATAGCCTCCGCCGTGTAAACCATCCTAAGATAGAAGTTGGCCTTACAACCGCTATCTTAGACCTGATCTACACAAGGCATCCACGACTAACCCGCTTTGAAGGAAACAATTTGTAATTTAAATAAATTATTTATCTAAGAAAGTGAGGAAATATATATATATATATATTATAATACAGTTATTGCAATTAAAGTTTACAATATTTCTCCGTAATATATTTCCTAGTTGTTACATTATTCAAAATGAAAAGTTCTAAAGTAAAACTTAAACCTTAAAAAATATAGTTTTATTCTTCAATATTTTTCCTCACTCCCCAGGATTCAGCAGTTGTTAGCTGCAGAGTAGTTGTTGCCGCTTTTTAGCCAACACCTGCACGATGTCTATAGGGATGTAAGCAACTACAGTTCAGTAAGTTAGGACGGAGGACTTAAAACTATATCATACATACAACAAGGTTTTCAATCACTTATTAAGTGCAATGCATGTGCAAACAAATGCCATCGCACGACGTTGTCCGACCCGTCATGAGATTAAAGAAATTGCGCCCACTCTAATCCGGGTTGAGGAGTTACCGTTAATACAACAGCTCACGACCAAACCCAGGCTTGTGTAATGAAGACCTTGCTCCTCCCGCGACTACCTTCGAACCACTGCCTTCACCCTCGTCACGACCTCCTCTCCTGTCACTTAGTTCGATTGAGGATGAAGAAGAGACCATTTTGCAATCCCGCGCTATCCCTTCCGAAGGGGTCGGTATTTGGCCGGAGAGTCCTAAGTTCCCCTAACAAGTTGCCATGCGTGTCCAATTATGATTACTGGTCAGATATTTAATTAAGTCCAGTTTAGGGTGATCAATCCTTTCATACAATTCATACAATACGTGCCAGAACAACAAACAAAGTCATAGCATCACCCATAATCAAGCACATGCACACATTCAACTATCTAAAAAGCACAACCAAGTATAATTTTAAGCCTCCAAAATACAGCATCGTATTAATCCCAACTTACCTCAACTCCTCGCTCACTCACTCGAGGTCCGATTTGCTCAGGCCATCGCCGATCATCCCTATAACACGAACGTAGTTTTAACTTTTCATATAAATATTACAAGTTCATTTTATTCTATAACGCTTATTGTTAGGTTTTGTTTAAGGTTTAATATGCCTAATTATCTAGGTATTAAGTCTTTTACCATTATTCTAGGTTTGGGGTTAGGTTCAGGTTCGGTTTTCGCATCGATTTCTAAATTAGGTTTTTAGTTCGATTTCTAAGTAATGTTTTAGATTCTAACCCTAGAATTCCGTTCCAACCCATAAGGTGAAATTAATCACATTACTTCCCGATCTCCTAAATACCATTATTACCTCTAATTAGTATTTTATTTCATCCGGTACACTTAAATCCGTATTTGTGTACCGAATTTACTCCTAATGTGAGAAATTTTTACATTTTTCATATAATTACATAAATTCAAGTTTCCCATCAGATTTATTGTATATTTTTATTATTATCATAATATCAATTTTTATTCTAATATTTTCTATTTATTATATTTTCAAAAATTACACATTATGCATTATTGCATATTATGCATATAATGCATTTCTAATATTTCTATTACTCTAATTACCATCTCTAAACAGCAATTATTATTCCAAAATGTCTAAATCCATCCTAAATCAGATTTTACTCCAAATTTCCCTAATTTACAAAATTAACTATTTTTCCTATTACTTATTTACTACATAATTAACCTAATAATTACATCTAACACCCTAAATCCTACAAGTATCATACACCATCAAATTTCAACATCCTAAAACATCTACTTATTCACTAAGTCAGTAATTAATATCCTAATCACCTAATTAACTCCAATTTACCCATTTTATGCCTCATTTTACGGCCTAAAAATTATCTAAAAATTTCGAAAATTAATTTTTGAAAACGGGCTTCATAGCATTGTTCTATATCATCTAATTAATCTACACAAAAATTTTGAGCTTAAAACTACACTCCTAAAGTCATTTATTTCTAAACCGAAATGTGCTTGGTTTTGCACGATTTCTTAAGGACCATATATTACAGGACATAATTTCATCAAAATAATATTTTTCCTAAAAACTACATACAAAAATATCTCAGAATAACAAAATTCATAATTTTCTAATTATGTTTACTATTTTTACAAAATTACACAAGATTCGGGCTAGAAATCGGACTCACCGTTTTGGGTGGCCGGGCCGCCGTGGCCTTGTCGGCCAGCCTAGGCGCTGCCACCACCATGTGGTGGTGGTGGCCGTCCACTTCCAGCTGCTCGTCTGGTAAGGGTTCCCTTTAAATGCCCTAACTGCACAGTTTTTCTTATTTTTTTTCCAAACCAAATTTTTCTCTCAATTTTCAACTCTCCCTAATTTTCTCACTTTCCAAACTGCCCAAATGAGCTTTGTGATTTTTTCTGTTATTTATAGATATTTTCTGTAATTATTATGCATTAATTTGACAAGACTTTGTCCAAATTCCTTGATTTTTGGCATTTAAGTTGTTTAATTTTTATTGGCTAATTTTTCTTTTGTAGCTTTGGACCTGCCACGACCTTATCTTGATTCAACTTATCATCTTCTGATTTTTTTTTATTTTTCCATAATTATTTTATAATTTTTTTTAATTATTTGCTTAGTTTTTGGCCAATTTAGGTAATTACGCGTATTTTTATCTACACGTAAATACATGTGGGGTACACGTGAACATTCCTAAATATTATTTTGGTCATTCTAAAATTTTTAGTATACATATAATCTATCTCTAATAATTTATCAGTTATTAAATTACACTTTTCGCCTTTTCGGTAATTAGCAATTATTATGCTTAAAATTTGAAAATTTTATAGTCTCTTATTTTATTACTTATTTTCCTAAATTCACGTTTACGGGGTCATTTTTACTAATATTCTTCTCAATAGTTTATAATTTGGGTTTGATTGGATATTTTAACCGATCGGCCTAAATCTTGGATTCTAAATTCAATCCTACGGTCAATTGGCTTAACTTTGGGGCTTACAGCACTTTGCTTTGTTTCCTTTTTCTTAAAGTTCATTACTGCTCATCTCTGTGGAGCTACAAACCTGAACAATAGCTTTGATGAGTCGCTTTATTTAGTAAATTCTTAAGCAAAAGTCTACTTCATGAGCTGACTGTATTTATAAAATGATCCTCATATTTGATAAGCCTCTGAGTCTTCAATAATGAGAATGAACCGCTTCCCATCCATCGAGCAAATTGCTTCAATATAACATCTTTCATTCTATTACCTTGCAGTGTTATGTCTTTCCTTAATGTAAATATAGGCTTCACTTTTTTTTATTTCCTACTTCGATTTGTAGATACAATGAAGGAGAATGAGAGCTTGTGCTCGGAAAGGGGGAGAACACACTAAAGTTGGGAATGGAAGAGATGTCGGATTGATTGAAGAGGTTTTAAGCTTCAAATCTTTTGAGGAAGGAGGAAACAGGTGTGAAACTCTGCCTTTTTTTTTTTTTTTGACATTTTGTCTACTGTATAGCATAGACCAAAAGTAAGTGGGGCTATGATTTTTATCTTAGGAACTTTGAAAAATTGATAGAAGGATAATCAATTTCAATGGCCCCTAAAGATAAAAAAAAAAAAAAATTTAATCGAACAATAACTATGATTGCTTTCCTATTTGAGCTTACCAATTTGTACCCTAAATGCTCCACGTGGTTTTCTTATAAAGAAGGAAGATAATGTTATCTCTTATGAAGAACTTAATCAAATAATACACCCTACATGTTGCTTAGCTCCTAATTCACACCCATTTCTAGTCTTTGATAATAGATGTTATTCTCAGCACATAATAAGACCTTGATAGTGGTTGTAAAAATCTATTGCTTCACTTTAAGTACTTCTAACCTTAATTGAATTCAAGCTCTTTTGCTCATCTACTTATTTTCTTCTTATTTGATTTTGTCAACTTCCTAAAATCAGCTCCCATCATATGTCCCTCGTATGTGGCCATTTTGTTCATGCCAAGTGTATAGTTATGCATGCTTATTTGATTCAGCTGCCATGTCTTTTATGCTCGGCTCCTTATCAAATCAAGGCTTACCAAAGTCACCACAAAAGTATAGTAGTAGATTAGCTCTTGGGAATGAACTAGATTATATCATGATGTGTCAGCTTACTTCACAAATGAATGTACATAGCTCAAACTTTTGCTTTGAACTTCTCATTATGATAGCACTTAGTTTTCTTTTTAGCAGATAACATAAGCTTAGGTAATAGTTCCTTCTGGATTTTTTATGAAATAATCACATGAAATCTTTGTGTTAAGTATTAGCTTGCTTTGTGAATAAATGCATGCAACTAGAATATGTGCTATGAACTCCATGAAGCCGTAGAATTCGTCTCTTTCTTTATTTCTTTCTTTCTCTCTCTCTCTTTTTTTTTTTTTTATGAAACCCGTGTTTATGTCCATACGCATGCCTTCTATTGATCGTGTTTCTACTTGATGATTACTCCTCTTGTTTTGCTTATCCCTACTAAGAACCAAAAGCTGCAAATATGCTTCGAGTCTTTTCTTCATGATTCTAACGTGATTTGCTTATCCTTTTATTATGCATTGTACTGAACTGACCTTACGTATGTACTAAATCTTAAAATTCATAATAACCTATTTTGTATCTAGAAATCGAGTTGATATTGTTTCTGTAAGCCCCAAAGCTAAGCTAATTGACCATAGGATTGAACTTAGAACATAAGTTTTGGACGATCGGTTAAGGAATCCGATTAAATCCTAAATTATAAACTATTAAGAGAAATATTAGTAAAAATGACCCCGTAAACTTGAATTTAAGAAAATAAGTAGTAAAATAGGAGACTATAAAATTTTCAAATTTTAAGCATAATAATTGCTAATTACCGAAAAGGCAAAAAGTGTAATCTAATACCTAATAAATTACTAGAGATAAATTATATGTATATTAAAAATTTTAGAATGACCAAAATAATATTTAGGAATGTTCACGTGTATCCCACATGTATTTACGTGTAGATAAAAATACGCGAAATTACCTAAATTGACAAAAAACTAAGTAAATAATTAAAGAAAATTATAAAATAATTATGGAAAAATCATAAAAAATTAGAAGAGGATAAGATTAATCAAGATCAGGTCGTGGCAGGTCTAAAGCTGCAAAAGAAAAATTAGCCAATAAAAATTTGACAACCTAAAAGCCAAAAATTAAGGAAATTAGGCAAAGTCTTGTCAAATTAATGCATAATAATTACAAAAAAATTCTATAAATAGCAAGAAAAATTCAAAAGCTCATTTGGACAAATAAAAATCAGAGAAAATTAGAGAGAGCTGAAAATTGAGAGAAAAATTCGTTTTAGAAAAAAATTAGAAAAAACTGTGCAATTAGGGCTTTCAAAGGGAACCCACACCAGACGAGCAGCTAGAAGTGGACGGCCACCACCACCACACGGTGATGGCAGTGCCCAGGCCGGCCGACAAGGCCACGGAGGCCCGCGGTGGCCGGAGCCACCCAAACCGGTGAGTCCAATTTCCAGCCCGATTCTTGTGTAATTTTGTAAAAATAGTAAATATGATTAGAAAATTATGAATTTTATTATTCTGGGACATTTTTGTATGTAGTTTGTAGGAAAAATATTATTTTGATGAAAAAATGCCCCGTAATATATGGTCCTTAAGAAATTGTGCAAAATCGAGCACATTTCGGTTTAGAAATAAATGACCTTAGGAGTGTAGTTTCAAGCCCAAAATTTTTGTGTAGATTACTTAGATGATATAGAACAGTGCTATGAAGCCCGTTTTCAAAAATTAATTTTTGAAATTTTTAGATAATTTTCAGGCCCTAAAACGAGGCATAAAATGAGTAATTTAAGGTTAATTAAGTAATTAAATTATTAATTACTGACTTAGTGAATAAGTAGATGTTTTAAGATGTTGAAATCTGATGGAGTAAGATACTTGTAGCAATTAGAGTGTTAGATGTAATTATTAGGTTAATTATGTAGTAAATAAGTAATATGGAAAAATAATACATTTTAAGTTAATTTTGTAAATTAGGGAAATTAGGAGTAAAATCTGATTTAGGATGAATTTAGACATTTTGAAATAATAATTGATGTTTAGGGATGGTAATTAAGGTGATAGAAATATTAGAAATGCATTATGTACATAATAGGTAATAATGCATAATATGTAATTTTTTTGAAACTATAATAAATAGAAAATATTAGGATAAAAATTGATATTATATAAATAATAGGGATATATAATAAATCTGATAAGAAACTTGAATTTATGTAATTATATGGAAAATGTAAAAATTTCTCACATTAGGAGTGAATTCGATACACTAATATAGATTTAAGTGTACTGGGTAAAATAAATACCGACTAGAGGTAATGATGGCATTTAGAAGATCGGGAAGTAATGTGATTAATTTCACATTATGGGTTGAAACGGATTTCTAGAGTTGGAATCTAAAACATTACTTAGAAATCGAACTAAAACCTAATTTAGAAATTGATGCGAAAACCGAACTTGAACCTAACCCCAAACCTAAAATAATTGTAAAAGACTTAATACCTAGATAATTAGGCATATTAAACCTTAAACAAAACCTAACAATAAGCATTATAGGATAAAACAAACCTATAATAATTATATGAAAAGCTGAAACCGCGTTTGTGTTATAGGGATGATCAGCGATGGCCTGAGCAAATCGGACCTCAAGTGAGTGAGCGAGGAGTCGAGGTAAGTCGGGATTAATACGATGCTATATTTTGGAGGCTTAAGATTATGTTTGGTTGTGCTTGATAGATAGTTGAACGTATGCATGTGCTTGATTATGGATGATGTTATGACTCTGTTTGTTGCTCTGACACATATTGTATGAATTGTATGAAAGGATTGATCACCCTAAACTGGACTTAATTAAATATCCGACTAGTAATCATAATCGGACATGCATGGCAACCCGTTTGGAGAATTTAGGACTCTCCGGCCAAATACCGACCCCTTCGGAAGGGATAGCGCAGGATTGCAAAATGGTCCCTTCTTCATCCTCAGTCGAACTAAGTGACAGGAGAGGAGGTCGCGACGAGGGTGAAGGCAGTGGTTCGAAGGTAGTCGTGGGAGGAGCAAGGTCTCCATTACACAAGCTTGGGTTTGGTCGTGAGCTGTTGCATTAACAGCAACTCCTCAACCCGGATTAAAGCGGGCGCAATTTCTTTAATCTCACGACGGGCTGGACAACGTCGTACGATGGCATTTGCTTGCACATGCATTGCACCTAATAAGTGATTGAAAACCTTGTTGTGTGTATGGCATAGTTTTAAGTCCTCCGTCCTAACTTATTGAGCTGTAGTTGTTCACATCCCTATAGACGTCGTGCAGGTGCTGGCTAAGAAGCGGCAACAACTACTCTAAAGCTAGCAACTGCTGGATCCTGGGGAGTGAGGAAAAACATGTGAAGAATAAACACATAATTTTAAGGTCTAAGTTTTTATTTTAGAATTATTTTTCATTTTCAAATGATGTAATAACTAGGAAATATACTATAGAGAAATATTGTAAACTTTAACTGCAATAACTTAATTATAACATATATATATAATTCCTCACTTTTATAGGTAAATGATTTATTTAAATTACAAACTGTCTACTTCAAAGCGGGTTAGTTGTGGACGTCTTGTGTAGATCAGGTCTAAGATAGCGGTTGTAAGGCCAACTTCTATCTTAGGATGGTTTACACAGCGGGGCTGTTACGACTCTGCCGCTTCAGGGCGTGACAGTTTCTACTTCTCATCCCCTCTTCCCTTCTCTTTAAATTTTGAAACCAACATCTCCTTATTGTCCATACTTTGTAGATAGCATAATCAACATTTGAGAATCTAGTTTAAAGAGGATCTTTTTACCACCTAGACTATAGCTACTTGCAATTGAAGGCCAAAAGTCTACGATCGCAACTTGAGAACCACATCTCGAACTAGCAACAATCAACAAATTGACACGGTTTAAAGAGGATAGACTCTTTACGACCTAAACCGTGACTATTTGCCAACCGAAGGTATATACTTGCCCATTAAGGTTATTTTACATATATGAAAAGATAAAAGGGTATTTTACAATCACGTTACATGAATCATACTAAAAAGGGGCAAAAGGTCAAAGAATATTCAATACAAAAGAGAAAGAATCATTTTGGAATGTTGTGTCAAAAGACATGTATCGCTTAATGGCTGCACATCAAGAGTATGATACAAATAGGAAGTGTTGGTAGTCAAGGGCCAACCTAATTTGGATCAAGTCGAGAGCTAATCAGTCTGGTTAGAAAGTCAGCTGAATTGGAGTTAGGCACCATTGGTTGGTTGGAGAGCTCGGCTCGGCCAGCCTTTCCTGAGTTACCTTTTAAATCAGGACTTCGCTGTTGGGCAGGAGCATGTTGGATACATGTGGGGATCTGAGAAACAGGTTGACAGGAGGTTGGATCGGAAAAGGAGTCCCTGTCTTGGCTATGGCTTAGAGCTAATATTTTTCGTGCGGGCCCTTAAAGTCCTCTAGCTTGGCTTCTTGTGATTGGTCCAAGGGATTGATTCCTATCATGCAATGGCTACATACCTTAGGATTATAGAATTAATAGCTACCATCCAACCAATAGATTATACAACGTTTATACAGTAAGTTACAAAGAAGCAGTCAGAAAAATAGTGTATACAAACTGGCCAGTAGTAGCAGATTAGATTCATAGAATGTCATTTATCTGTTGAGTAATTAAGGACTAGTTCTAACAAACGGATGGTTATCCATGGTTTTAGCACTACCTAATTAGTAACAACCCGACTATTCGACTGGTGACCTATCTTAAATTTTAGCATGTTTTATTTTATTAATTACATCATAAACTTTGTGCCCATTTCCAACTTTGCCATTAATTACCCTAATTACAAACTATAAGGGTTTATATACACATTTACAATTTATTATCATCGAATATTACAACTTCTTCAGTTTTCTCTCAAACTTTTCCATTCTTATCATTTCAAAGAAGTTGTGGTGAACAAATCACTTACTAAATTCGTACATAATATCGAGCGAGGTAAATGTGGTGCAATTCTTGTTGATGCGTCATATGCATCTTAAGACTCGTCCATATCCTTAAATACTTAAAGATTAATCACATTCACTTCCATTTGATTAATTCATTTCATTGAATTGATTGCAAACCAGTGATTTTTGGTGCAAGACACATCATTGAGCCTTATTAAATTTAAATGGGAGTTAGGCTTAAGCCTAAGCCCAAGCCCAAGACCAAAGCTCATGGTTATGTAAGTTTTATTGTAGATAGTAGATCATTAGAAATCAATCTAACAATTCTCATCAATGGTTTATCTGGTCAATCCACTTACATTCATCTAATGGTTCAGATTAGGAGCCAAAATATATACATACAAGTCTCTTCCTCCTTATTTGCAATATTGGAAGAATCAAAAAGCTTTACATGAATGTTGTTACTTTGCTAGAATCACTAATAGGAATCAACCCCTTAGACTTATTACCCGAAGTCGAGTTAGAGAACTATAAAGACTAACCCGGCATATACTAGCTTAAGGACCCTTCAAGGGTGAAGATTTCGTCACTAACTTAGGATTACTTCATCTTACCTGACCTAAGTGCCGAGCTTTAATTACGGTCAAGATAATACCTAAATTAACGAACACTAGGTTTTCATCTGAATCAAGTTGTCCAATCTTCCAACTTGAAGAGGCTCCAATTAATAACTCGTTTTCGAGCTCCAACCTAACCCAAATTAGGTTGGCCAAGTCTTCTGCTATTCCTTTAACCCCTTCCGAGTTGATCTCAGTGAAAGCCGAACTGTTAGGGGACTTATATGTACAGGCACAACCGAACATATTATCACTAACCCTATATCAACACGTGTCTTCTAACATAACATTCTAGAAGGATTTCTCTATTTTGTAGACCTTATACTATTTTCCATTTTTACCTTTTTTAGTATGTTTTAGGAATTTTTTGTACGTTATCCTTTTTGTCTTTTCCTTATTCCTATAACCTTAGGCAAGATCATATATATACCTTGTTTTCTTTGTACATAGACATTAATCAAATCCTGAATATTGAATACAATAATTTCCCTTTTAAAAGCACCTAGATGTGTCTTCTCTTTCCTTAACTCTTATTTATTCCCTTTAATAAGAAGTAGTGGCAAGTGACCCTAAGCTTCTCTTGTATGTCATATTAATTGGAGGTTAGGCCGAGTAGGATTAGTTGGTGTGTCATATTCAACTAGTAATTGCCTATATTTTATTATACCCCCTTTTGTTTCTCTTCGTTTCGGTTCATTGTGATATCTCTTAGTATGTACGACCCTAGAGACGCATTAATCACCTATAGATGACCAAACATCAAAATTCCTTAAAAGCAAGTTAAGAACATAATAAGAATATCATATTAGATACGCTATTACATGTATGCATTAAGAATTCGAGCTTGCCTATTCTTCCTCTCATACCTCTTTATATAATATCCCTTCACATACCATCAAATTAAAATTTTTCTAAGGTCAATTACTACTCTCATTGTAGGTGATTAACCAATTTCAAAACCCTGCAATAGTAAATGACAACTTCACTTGGGAAGAGAAGTTTTTAAATATAGTAACACTTACAAAATGCTCATAGTATCAAAACATTTACCTTAACTTGGTCAAGCAAATTTGAATACAAAGGAGAACACTACATTAGTGATTCATAAGAACAATGCCTTTACTAATGCTTTAACTAAGGTGCATGTCATGTAGGAGAATCACTTGAGTTCTTATCCTAATGCTTTCATGCAACGCTTGCCTAAAATGAGATTACCATTGTTATAGTTATCAGCATTCAACTTAATAACTTGCTATGTGATAATGGTCTACTCTTACATCCATATCAACTATTGTTTCATTAGAAGACACCTAATATGAGTAAATCTACCAAGTCTCTATAGAAAATGAAATGGATACAGTAGGATGACGGATGTGGTAATGGACTACAACTATTACTACCTCCAACTTTAACTAACCTAATGTTTGCAAAAAGGTAAAGACCTACTTTAGAGGGTCTCATTCTTCTAGGTACAACACTCAAGAAATCAAGTTCTTACAGAAGATAAAGATGTACATAAGGGGATAACATGTAGCCACCCCTAATATCAACCCCAACCGACTCAACGATAACTATCCATCATGTTGATTTCATCCTGTAAGACTTTTATCTTCTAAACACAATGGGTGACAACCTCATCCACACTTCAATTTTGAGTTGATTCCTTCTCATACATGACATAGGAGTATCTTGAAAAAATATCTAAAGGAGGTCCACGTAACATTCTTTGCTTGCATTCTAAGTATAAAACTCTTACACCTAAAGAGGAATATAAGAAGTCATAATGCAAGGACCATATGAAATATGGATTCAGTAAGTACAATAGCAATTAAATGAATGCTAAAGAGCATATCTCCAACTTTACTATGACTCTTGAGGTCAATAATACAACGATGATCTTGAAATTGAAACCCTTTTTCTCTAGAGATGAGTAATTTACATGACCTACTTGGAAAGTGAAGAAAATTATCCTTTGAAGCTATGAAACTACACTAAAGGAAAATGTTGAAATCAACTTCATACGATTTCCCTTATAACTACAAAGTAAGCTTAACTTCTTGAAGGAGATCTTTTGTAATGTCTATGTATAGTGTCAACATCGTTACTCTTTGCATGTAACATGACTCCTTAAAACTGAAATACTTAAAACCGTTAGACTACGTTCAAGGAAAAAGCCTTATGTAATGTTCCTTACGAGTGTAAAGCAAGCCTCACTCATTAAAAGATGTCATATGTAGTCCTTATGCTTGAAACCATTGTCGATGCTTAGGTATATGAGGTGACCCCTTGATATACCAAGATATTACTAAAGAATTTTGCATATGATGATATGTTTTAGAAATATAAAGCCATGGTCATATCGCACATGTTGCAATGTTTTCCAAAGTTAGTCATGAGTGATACTTTCACATATGATAACATGTTTCTTAAAGGTAAAGCCATCAACAATGCTCTTTTCCATAATATGACATGTTTTAAGTTCAAAGTTATCAATACTCTCCATTTAGCTACTATGCATATAGCGGTACATCACACATAAAATCCATCTATAGTTAACATAGCCACCTAATGACATAACTAATATTTTTACTTAACATCCAATGCTAACAATTTTCATGAAGAAATTTTGGTATTGGCAACATTGCCATGATGACCTACATGTACGTCCATATAGCGAACATCTCTGTTTAGTGTTCTTCAATTATCGAATCAAAGCAATCTTAAGACAAATCGAACTTGATAGCAAATTTAGCAACCATAATGCCTACCCATAAAGTCGAAGTTGAAGCAACCTCCTCTATGAATGATCAAAGCAATCGTATCACAGTAGGTACTATAGTTCAATAAAAGTATTCAATCTCAAGTATGTAGTGAGCGATGCCTATTTCTACAACACTCTTCATGAGATTGAAGTGATCTTAGTTGTGAATAATTGGAGTGCTCATCTTAAGATAGTTTATTATTTTTTATGACTTGTAATACGACATATGAGCCAATGTACTTATTGCTTAAGGCCTTAAGTTTGATAATTTGTATGGCATTTGAACAAAATTAAAAGCTTTATTATCGTAAGATTAAATTAAAGCTTTGGAAAGATTGTTAGGGCCTTGAAGTACTGAAAAAAAAAGGGCCTTATTATAGTGAATTAAGTAAGAAATGGACATAGTCAAGTTATGTTGTAGATTGTTATACACCTTTTATAAAGAGGAAGAGAGCCTCATCAGCTTCCATCATCTTATGTATATGTTTGTGCGCATACTCGTGTGGGTGTATATATATAACTATTTTAAAGTTGTAAAATTCTCTTTCTGGTTAGAGTTTGAAAAATTAACAATTGATGTCCTTAACCATGGTAATAGTGGAAAAGCTACAAATAAGTTATCCTTACTGCCACTCTATAGAACCATAAATGAGATTTTCACATCATACGGCTCCTCATTCAATTCTACAAAGTCATTGGGTCATTTTCCTTGTTCAAGAATCTCCTCCCTTCTCCCATTCCATCTCAAAGAGTAACTAAGACCTGCCAAATATTGTTTCTATTTATTAAGGTGAAATTATAAGTTAAAAGGAAAAATCAACCAACCTAAAGTAAACTAATAAATGAAACTAAATCAATTAAATCTGAAAAACCAAATCAATTGAGTTAAAGAAAGACTTCATTAAGAGTGATATGCCATGTAGATCATTCAGTGGTTGGCACGAAAAATTAACAAATTAACACTAGTGACGCGTCAACATTTCATAATTTGTGGTACACTACTAAACATTTTACATGACATATATATTTAGTAAATTGATTTTTTAATAATATTTAAATCTAATTAGATATACATAGCTATGATATATTTGGACAGGGTTTATTTGAAGTGGAATAAACCAAATTTAAGGAAAAATTATAAATAATCTTCTAAAACTTTGGCCTGAGTATAGACATATAATATGAGCTTTCGAATTTTACAAACCCCTAAACATTGATAGTTTGATAATATAGAAGGATACCTACTTTTTTAGTTCCCAAGGAAAAAAAAAAACATTATGTTTAAAGTTTAGGGAGTTTTTGAGTACATTTTGATAAGTTTGAAAAATGTTTTCACATTTAGATTAAAATTTAGGGAGATTATTTATAACTTACAAGTATTATTTGTCAATTTATTAAAGTTTATGGGGTCGTTTGCAATATTTGAAATTTCAAAGATTACACCTAGGTTAATATTTAGGTAGATTATTTGCATTTTCCCTCAAATTTAGCATTAACCAATCTATCTTGTTGTTGCCATTTTCCACTATGAAATGGAAAATAGAGGGCTATTCCTATATTTTATGATAATAGACTATATTGTAATTATGTCTTCTAAAAAGACTAAAATTAAGGCCTTACCAACAAGCACATTCACCCATACGTCATATTACAAATCGTAACAATAAGCAGGTACAAAAGTAAAGTACACAATCGCTTTGAACATTTTTTTTCCTCCTTGACAACAAGCATTACATAATCTTTTTATTAATTTTGGGAAAATTACATGGGAGGTTATCAACGTTTTAGAGTAAATTCAAATAGAGTATCAATATTTTAAAAAGTTCAAATAAAGGATAAACGTTTCAATTTGATCAGAATAAGAGGGATTACTATTATAATACCATTAACATAAGCTGATGTGGTCATTATCTACCACATGGTGCTGACGTAGCACTGACTCGATAAACATGTGGCATTTACATTTATGATTAAATAATAAATAAATAGAATAAAAGTAAAAAATAAAGAAAATTTGCGAAAAATCAAAATAATTAAATAAAATAAATATTTTGATTAAATATAATATGTATGTAATATATATAATATATATAATTATATTATATTTTAAATATAATACGTAATTTAAAACAATATGTATATTATATACACAATATATATTATATATATGTATATAATATGTATGTAGGATACTATATATATTGAATGAAAAAGAGTCATAAAATAAAAAAAAAAGAAGGAAAATCACAAAAAATAAAAATAAAAAGGACCACTTTGACCACCCGAAAGTTAGGGGATGGCTAAATCGACGGTCGCGACCTACTTAGAAAAGTATGTCATTTAACTATTAAATGGTTGTTGATGGCCACTTACGACCGTCCTCAAAAAAAAAAAAAAAAAGGAAATACAAGAGGAAATCCAATCGAGTCATGTATTCTAATCGAATTTCTAGTGTAATTTTTTTTTAATCAACAATTGTGAGTGATCGTCTATGGCCCATAAGGAAAGGGTTATACGACCACCCCTTGGTTATGGGTTGAACAACCTACTTTTCTAAGTGGGTCGCGACCTACTTGCTTCTTTGGTGGCTGATCCAGCCATCCATGTTCAAGGGATGGTCGAAGCAGCCCTTTCTATTTGTTTCTATTTTTTTTTTTAAATTTTCTAAATTTTGATTCATTTAATGTATATAAATATTATACAATATCCTACATACATATTATATACATAAATATACTATATTATGTATATAATATACATATATATAACATACATATTATATATGACATCTAATATATCATATATATTGCATACATATTATATTTAATCGTACTATTTATTTTATTTAATTATATTAATTTTTTTCAATTTTTCTTTAATTTTCATTAATTTTTTAGTTTTTTCCATTTTATTTATTTATTTATTATTTCATTACACATATAAGCACTACGTGTTTACCGAGTCGGTACCTTATGGTAGATGATGGCCATAGTAACTGGTGTTAACGATATTATAACAGCAATCCTCTATTTTAACCACAAACTGAAACATTGATTGTCTATTTGAATTTTCTTCTAAACTTTGATATCCTCCCATGTAACTTTTCCGGTTAACTTTTATGTAATATAAATAGGTAAAACTCAATATACAAGTCTACACATGTATCATAATATACTGTTAGACTATCTAGTGTATATTATGAGCATAATTCAATTGGTATATATGATGCTAGAAACATACTTTGGTTTAGATGATGGGCTATCATAGCTAAATTATAACCTAGAGCATCGAATACTTTTTATTTTTCCCATTCAATGGCACTTCACCACCTTGTTATAGACAAGGACCAAGTGAAAAATTTTCATGGTGCTTTAGCCTCTTTTTATAATCGATAGAAATGCATATGGCTCGACAATTAAACGGAAATTTTGTTATAGCTCCGTGAGTAAATGGGAACTTTGATCCAGCATCGCATTTGAATTGAAATTTCATTCTGTT
This sequence comes from Lumnitzera littorea, assembly GCA_024138015.1. Classification (NCBI taxonomy): domain Eukaryota; kingdom Viridiplantae; phylum Streptophyta; class Magnoliopsida; order Myrtales; family Combretaceae; genus Lumnitzera; species Lumnitzera littorea. Next base: position 26,895,707 of record JAMXBB010000002.1, read on the forward strand.
TCATTATTGGATAGAAAACTCTATTTTGGCCTGTAATAAAATGGGAACCTTCTGGCTCATGTGAGTAGGATCCCCTTATGGCTTTCTAGGATTTGCTCATAAATCATATATGTTAGCATTTTTAGTGTTTGGTTGATTGTCTAAAATATCTAATGAATACAAAAATTGAGTTTCGGTTACCCTAGACTTTATTGCTTTTCCAACTATTTGCATTTTTTTTTCTATTTATTATTCTTTATGTGGTTTGTTTACATTATATTTTATGGACTCATTTAGCTTGCAAAGTTTACAGATATAAATACAACACGGGTTAAGTCATTAAAGAGAAAATGGGATCGATGACTTCTACTAAAGAATATGTTAAGTCCTCTTTTTTTTTCTTTTCCTCCTTCCAGTAACGTAGGGAACACAAAAATGGCTAAAAATCGAAAAATAAAAGGCGACATAGCCACTTGATACAAAATAGATAGAGTTTCTAACTTTATCCGCATTCTTTTGAGTATTAAATTCTCCAAATAAATGAAAATTAAATCAGTCTTACTTTAAGAGTTTTTAAAAGCTCTATAGGTGGAGCAAAAAAAAATTGTTCTACTTTATCCAATTGTTGAATTTTCCCTGCCATACTATCTGCAACACCGTTAACTTCTCTAGACACTGTTTAGCTCTTCATCTTAAAAGCGTGATCTTTTCCCTACAAAATCAATGTTAATAAAGCTACAATTTAACTAAACTCATAAGTTAATATGATTTATGGAACTATTTAATTAAGTCATATAGTTTAAGTGGATATTAGAGGAGATGGCTTATAGTGATCCTAAAAAGTACTTGCATAGATATTTTATATCATAGGGCTGATTGAAAACTTACAATTTTTAAGCCTTCGATTACATGATATGTAGTAAAGGAGAAGTTTATATTGCAATTAATGGTTTACTTCTTGAATGATGTTTTCATGTTTTATAACGTAGGCATTATGGAATAAATTAACTGTATCCTAGCTACGTTATTAAGGCATGATAGATGCAGTACAACTAATTAATAACATCATTTCAAAATGAGATACTTGATTTCAAGATAGGAAAAGATGAATTTAGAGTGAAAATTGATCGATTTAATCGATTTCATATCGATAGGAATCAACTCCCTAAACTAGTCACGCGCAACTAAGCTAAAGGATTCTAAGGACTCACACGAAGAATACTAGCTTAATACACCACTCAAGACGAGGATTCTTATTCCGATCTCCATCTTTTACACTACTGCCAACCTAAGTGTTGAGCCTTTGTTAGTACCAGCACCCTTTCCGACCTGCTGAGCATACACATTAACTTGTCCAGCACATAGGTTGACCTACCAAGTAGCCATGGCAATTGTCGAGTTCTTACCATGATTTAGATAGCATTTAAGTTGACACATCTGAGGTTATTTAACTAAGCCGAGCTGCTAAAACATCTGACCTAAAGCACTATTGACGTAAACTCTGAATATCTCTCAGTATCTGAGATTTGACTCAAACAGGACTAGATTTGCTCAATTCTTAGACCATCTTCCGATGTCCCTTAAGTTTATTTATACAGTTGTAAGACAGTCCCAAACTCTGTATCAACAAGAACAGCTTCTGTACGTGGCTCAAATTGCCTGCTGACATGTGTCTTCTGGCATGACATTTTAGAAGGATTCCTTACTTTTTCTGTATAGAATTTTTTTTGTCTCTTTTACCCCTTTTAATATATTTTATGCATTCCAATTGTAAATTACCCTTTTTTGCCTTTTCCTTGTATGCCTTATAACCCTAGTAAAGCCATATACATACCTTACTACCTTTGTACGCAGACAACAACATATTACATTAGATTATTACAAGTTTCCTTATGTGAGCAACCCTAGTGTTCTTATTTTCCCTTTAACTCTTATTTATTCCCTTCAGTAAAGAGTAACAACAAGTGACCCTATAGTTTAGACTGGTAAGTCACATCTGGTGAATTGTAGGCCGAACAGGATTGATTGGCTTGGCATGTCATATCCAATTGGTAGCTGCCCAAATTGCTAATCCTCTTTTATTTTCTTTTGGTTCCTTTCATTGTGGTGTTTCTTAATGTGTACGACCCTGGAGACGCATCAAGTTTACTGGTATCATAGCATGATTCCAAAAGGGAGTGTATAAAGTTACAGTGAAGTTTTGGTTTGTGTTTATTGTTAGTAGCTGCTGTGTTCCTTCCATAGCTATTGTTTCCATAGCATCTGTAGTATGTTTATGTAAAGTAAGTTCTGAAGTTGTGATCTGTAGAGCGAAGGTTCGTTTGTTGGTAAGTGTAGTTCCTATTGTTACTGTGTTATACTATGTTTTTCACTACAAAAATAGAGTAAGATCATTTCTGTTTTATACGAGTGAGTGTTGGGTATTAAAGTTGTTAAAGTGTGTTAGTAAGGTTTTAAGTAGTAAGAAGAAGTTTTTGTTGTAGATTGTGTTATTAACTTGTTAGAGAAGCATTATGCTATGTCAGATTCAAGTATTTAAGGTGTTATTGGTGACCAAAGTAGTGATGCTCATGCTAGTCGAGGTCAAAATGATAGTAACACTCCTAGGTTAGTTGATAATAAGATTGACAGACTCATTAATCTTGTTAAAATTCTAGTTACTACGATCTAAGTCAATAGACATCAACAACGGGGTGTACCACATTATAACCCACCTGAGAATGTTCCTGAGAGATGATATGGCCAAAGTGGCTGAGTAAATTGCCTAATTTGACCCCATCGAGGTGGAGGAGTTGTAGACCGAGCTGCTTGACAATGATTGGAGTTAGAAGAGATTGAGGAGAATGATGAGGAAATAAATGTCAAAGAGTATGGAGAGGAAGAAGAAGAGGCTGAATATCATCAAGCATAAGAACGAGGACGCTAAACCCCTCAAAGACTTGACAATGTTAAGATTCAAATCTCACCCTTTAGTGAAAGTGGAGATGCAATGAATATCTAGAGTGAGAAGAGAAGGTTTTTGACTATTATGGGTATATTGATGTTGTTAAAGTGCGACTTACTACATAGGAGTTTTTTAGATATGCTACCATGTGGCAAAAGAATTGGAATGCAGCTAGAGCAAGAGATGGGAGACGAGGTTTATAGACTTAGGAAGAGATGAAGAGATTGTTGAGGGGAAGATTTGTGCTCAATACCTATTTACAGAATATATTTGCAAAGTTGTGAGAACTTCACTAAGGAAACCAATCTGTTAATGACTATGTAAGGAAATTCTAGATGTTGATGATCCTAGCGGACATAGAAGAGCTCGAAGCCCATACTGTACCTCGTTTCATCTATGGACTCAAATATGAGATTCGCAATATTGTGAAAGTACAGAGGTTCCATTCATTGGAAGAGGCCATTAAAGTAGCGCAGAGGGTTAAAAAGCAAAGAAGAAATGCTTCAAGCCAACCTAGGCCAACATTCTCCTAAGCTTTTGTTCCATACCAACATGCTCATACCTAGCCGAAGAGACCCTCCTAAATTAAGAAAAATATGATTGACTTAATGATAGCCAAACAGGCTAGTAGAGCCAAGCAGGCCAGTTGAGTCAAGTTGAGGATCGGTTGATCTTGAGGACATATGAGGAAGGATAAACCTCTAGACGAAAGACAAGCAAAGTGAAATGTTTCAAGTGCTTGGGTTTTAGACATATAGCTGTTAAGTGTCCGAACCGACATACCATAGTGCTCCGAGAAGATGTATTAGATAGCACAAACGAAAGTAAGACAAAGGAAGAGAAGAATGCTGGGCAAGTTGAAGTCGAAGAGGAAGAGGAAACCTATGTCTATGTCGACTAGGGAGAAGTAATGACCTTAGTACTACGACCAGTGTTGAGCTTCTTGCCAAATTTCGAAGAAGACCGAAGAGAGAATTTATTCCATACAAAGTATACCATCAGGGGACAATTATGCACCATCATTGTAGATGGAGAGAGTTGTACCGACATTATTGTATAGTCCTTTATACAGAAGTTAGGACTGTTGACCTTTAAGTACCCTTGACTTTATAAGCTACACTAGTTTTATGATCAGGGTGCTTTATACTTTGCAGAACAAGTATCCGTGCCTTTTAGTATTGGGAATGTATATAGGGACAGAGTAGAATGCGATGTTGTCCCCATGGGAGCTTTATATTTGTTACTTAGAAAACCTTGGTTGTTCGACCAACGTATAACTCACAACAGGTATAAGAATACCTATGCCTTTATTAAGGATGGAAAGAGGATTATGCTACAACCCATGACACCCACTTAGGTGAATGAGACCCATAACCAGCTTACCCAAGCTAGTAAGAAGAATGCTTTAGTGATGAGCCGAAGATAGCTTTAAGCTGCTAAAAAGGTCAATGAGCCTGTGTTTCTACTAATTATAAGAATGTTGGAAATGAGGAATCTAGTAGAAGTACTTGATGAGATCTGAAGGTTGATTGATGAGTTTTCCGATCTATTTCCTGAAGAGTTACCTAAGGGATTACCCCCTGTCATGCTTCGAAGCGGTAAAGTCGTAATAATCCCACCATATTAACTATTATAGGATAGAAGCTGACCTTATAACTGTTATCTTATACCAGATTTACACAAGGTGTTTATGACTAACCTGCTTTGAAATAAACAGTTCATAAATTAAACATGTTATTTACTTATGAAACCATGAAAAATATATATTTACACTAAAATAACCCGAGTATGTTTACAAGATTTAGTAGCTTAATCATAATCTACTTAAGTAATATGTAAATTGATACTAAAAGCTTTTAAAGATAAAATCCAAACTTGAGAATGTAATTGATCCTCAGGTTTATATCCTCACGCCGTAAGATCCAGCAATTATTAGCTTCAGTGTAGTTACATAGCTACTTCTTAGCTAACACCTGCAACAATATCTATATAGATGTAAGCAACTAACCGCTCAATAAGTTCAGGCGGAGACTTAAAACTATACATCAAACACAAGCAGGGTTATCAATCAAATTAGTTAGATGTAATGCATATTCAAGCAAATGCCATCACATGATGTTATCTGGCCTGTTGTGAGATTAGAGAAATTACATTCTCTCTTATCTAGGTTAAGAAGTTTAGCACACATATTAACAGCTTACAACCAAACCAAACACATGCTTTTGCAATGGAGGCACTACTTCTCCCACGACTACCTTCGAACCATTAACTTTATCCTTACTATGACCTTCTCTCTTTAACACTTAGTTCAACTAAAGATGAAAAAAGAATCTATTATGTTATCCAACACTATCCCTTTCGAATAGGGTCAGTATTTAGCCGAAGAACCTTAAGTGTTTCCTGTATTGGGTTGCTATGCAGGTTCGTTTTAAATTTACAAGTCATATATTTAGTTAGATTCAGTATAAGGTATTCAAGCATTTCATACAAATCACACAACTTTCAATATAAAACATCAAACCAGAATCATATAATCAAATCTAGAAATACGTACATACAGGCATGTACACAGTCAACTATCTAATAAACACAATCAAATATCATTCAAAGCCTTCCAGTAATATAAAATAATACTCCAAAATACAGTAAAGTATCGATCTTAACTTACTTGGATTTCTCGTTTACTCACTTAAGGTGCGACTTACACAAGCCATTGCCATTAATCCTTATAATATAAATGTTGTTTTAGTACTCATATAACTATCTTATATAGGTTTATTCTATGATTATTTATGTCATCTTTAGTTTAAGGTTTTATTATACATAATTATACAGGTTTTTAGGTCTCTTACAATTATTCTTAATTTAGGCTAGATTCTGATTCAGTTTTTGAATTGGTTTCTAAATTAGGTTTTAATTCAGTTTCTGATTATGGGTTTTATATGCAAACCCTAGAAGCTCATTTCAAATCATTATGTGACATTAAGTACATTATACTTAGAAATCCTAAATCTCATATTTAGCCCTTAACTAGTATTTTGATCTATATGGTACAATATATTCCTAATTTAACTACCGAATCAACTCTCGATATGAGAATAACTTACATTTTTCATATAATTTCGTAAATTCACCTTCCAAATCATATTTACATCATGTTCCTAATATTATAATACTATTAATTTTTACGTAATATTTTCTATCTATTTAATTCCTACATACACATATTATGTATTATTACATATTACATACTTATATCACCTATCTAATACTTCTAACACTATATATATCATCATTCATTATCTAATAACATATCAAAATTTCTAATTATATTCTAGATTAGAATTTATGCCTAATTAACCCTAAATTACAAAATTAACTTAAAATATACCATTTTACCTATTACATATATACTACATAATACACCTAATAATTATATCTAACACCCCAAATGTTACAAACATTATACTATATTAGAAATTAACACCCTAAAACACCTAATTATACACTAAATTAATAATTATCTATTTAATTACTAAATTAACTCAAAATTACCCTTTTTGCATATCATTTTAAGGTCTAAAAATTTTGAAAAATTTATTTATAGAACTATTTTAAATACTCTAAATAACCTACACAAAAATTTCAAGCTCAAAACTATACTATTAAGGTCATTTATTTCAATATCGAAAACTAGTTAGAGTTTAGTTATCTTTTAAGAGTAATATATTCCAAGTCCTAAGTTTATTAAACTAATATTTTCCCTAAATTTAAATACAAAAATATTTTAGGATACCAAATTTTATAATTTTTCATGTATATTTGATATTTTTAGTAAATTAAATAAATTAGGAAGGAAAATTGGAACTCACCGCTTAAAGAGCCTCTAACTACCAATGGTGGCTTCATCATTGTTGGCAGCTTTAGGCATAAGGTCCATTGTCTGCCGGTGGTGGCTGTTTTCCCTAAGGTGGTTGTCGGATGTAGGTTCCTTTTATAAGCCTTAAATGCATACTATTTTGTTTAATTTTTCTAAAATTAGTTTTTCCTCTCTTCTCTTCTCTCCCTAATTTTTTTTCTGATGCTCAATTGATCAAAATGGGGTTTGAAAGGATTTTTCTATATTTAAAGTAGGAGTTAGGTTTTCTGTTTAATTTTTCTTATGGCATTTGTCCCTTATCCTCTTCTCTTTCGCTTTCTATTTGTTTTAATTTAATTGGTTGTATTTTTTCTTTAATTCTTAGCATGCCATGCCTCATTTCTAGACATTTTCACACTTTTCCATTTTTTTCTTAATTTTTTATAAATTTTCTTTAATTAATTAGTATTATTTTAACATATTTCGGATATTTTAAGTAATTTCTCATATTTTTACCTAAATGTAAATATGATACAAATAAATATTTCTAAATATTTTTTAAGTTCTTTTATGATTTTTAGTATACATATAATTTATCTCTATCAATTCGTTAATTATCGAAACTTGTTTTACGCGTTTCCGATAAATAACGAGTAATATACATATAATTTAATATTATAATAATTAATTATTTTATTATTTATTTTCCTAAATTCAAACTCATGGAATCACTTTAATTAATATTCCTAACTTCATTGTAAAATTTGCACTCAATCAGATAACTTACCCGATTGCCCTAAATTTTACGAACTAAACCCTAAACATTTGATTGCAAGGCTTACACCCCTTGTTCGAGGCATATAATATTGTACTAATCTACAGCTAGGCAGAGGCCTGTCGAATTGACTTGCTTACAAAATGAATCATAAACATGCTATCGAGCTAAAAAAGAAGGTGGATGAGCTAATCAAGCGAGCTTATGTAACAGAGAGCATGAGCCCTTATGCTGTGTTAGCTCTGTTCGTCTTAAAAAAGGATGGTTCATGTATATGTGCATCTACAGCCGAGTAATCGACTATATTACTGTTAAGTATAGATATCCAATACCGAGGCTCAATGACATGTTAGATGAGCTTTATGGTACTAAGATATTTTCAATGATTGATTTGCGAAGAGGCTACTATCAAATTCGCATGAGACATGGTAATGAATGGAAGACTACTTTTACGATAAGGCATGATCTCTATGAATGGTTGGTTATGCCATTTAAACTCACAAATGCGTTGAGTACATTGATGAGGCTTATGAATCATGTAATGTGTCATCTGGTCGAAAGATGTGTGGTTATGTACTTTGACAACATATTAGTATACAGTGCTAACCTGAATAGCCATGTTCAACATCTTTGAGCTATTTTTGACATTTTAGCAATCGAGAAGTTGTATGGGAATTTGAAGAAGTGTATGTTCTACCAAAGTGAAGTAGTTTTTCTTGGGTATGTTATATCAGGAGAAGGAATTTGAGTAGATGAAGAAATGGTCTAAGCTGTGTTGAAATGGCCAACGCTAAAGAATATTACTGAAGTACGAAGTTTTTATGGCCTTGCTTTCTTCTACAAGATTAAAAACTTTAGTACAATTGCAGCCTCATTGACTAAACTATCAAAAAAGAGTGAAGGATTCCGATGGAATGATCAAGCTGAACAAAGCTTCAAGGAAATCAAGGAGAAGTTCACTATTACCCATGTCCTATCCCTACCAAATTTTGACAAGTCATTTAAATTGGAATGTGATACGTTAGGCATTAGACTTGGTGCCATCTTGATGCACGAACGACAACTAGTTGTTTGCTACAGTGGTGCCACGTTGAACTACTCTATGTATGAGAAAGGATTATACTCACTCTTTCAAGCTTTTACTATATAGTAACACTATTTATTACCACCAGAGTTTGTAATTTATACTAACCATGAATCTTTGAAGCATCTTAGAAGTTAGAACAAACTTTCAAAGAGGCAAGCTAAGTGGTTATAATTTATGGAAGTGTTTTCTTATGTGATTCGACACAAGAAGGGTAGTACCAATGTAATTGCAAATGCCCTGTCATGTCAACAGATCTTACTAACCACCTTATAATTACTGGAATTTTTGCTTATTATTGAGTAGTATGCTTGTGACCCCCATGTTGGTCCTATTATTGAATAGTGTAGAGGAGTTGCTATTGGAGGGTATTATTTCAAGGATGGCTATTTGTTCAAGGAACGAAGGCTGTGTAAACAGACTAACTTTACACACGAACTACTAGTTAGGGAAGCCCATTATGGTGGATTATCTGGTCATTTTGGAGAGACCAAAACAGCCAACATGTTGAAAGAGAACTTTTTACTAGCTTGGTTTGGCCAAGAATTTCCATAAGGTAGTCGAAAGTTACGAAGTGTGCAAGAGGGCTAAGAGAAAAAAAGAGCCACGTAGACAGTATATGCCCCTATCTACACCAAGCTTACTTTGAACCAACCTCAACATGAACTTTGTCCTAGGGTTACCCTTGACATCTAGAGGAAAAGATTCAATCTTGTTGTGGTGGACCATTTCAGTAAAATGGCACACTTCATTTCGTACCATCAAACTAACGATGCTTTATATATTGTTGATTTGTTTTTGTAAGAAGTTATCTGACTACATAGAGTACCGAAGATAATTGTTTTAGATCGGGACACTAAATTCTTAAGCTATTTTTGGAAGATTCTTTAGAGAAAACTTGAAACTAAACTTGTGTTCAGCTTTAGTAGCCACCCTCAAACTGATAGCCAAATTGAAGTGGTGAATAGAATGCTAGGCGATTTGCTATAAGCTATCGTAGGAAAGAACTTAAAGGATTGGGATCTGTCTTTTTCAGTTGTAGAGTTCGCATACAATTGAATTGTCCACAACACCACTGGGAAAACTCCATTTGAGGTCATCTATGGTCTCAATCCCACTATTCCCCCATATTTGATTGGTACCCTACAGTTGCTAAAGAGAGTTAAACTGGAGTCAACTAAGCCTAAGAATTATAAGAGCTACAGTAGTTCGTGGCAAGGAAGATCGCTAAGTTCAACTAGAGATAACAAGAGATAGGTAGTTGTGGTCGTCGAACTATTTCTTTCAAACCTAGAGACTTAACATAGATTCACCTTAATTGAGAATGATTTCTGCACCTAAGATGAAGTAAGCTATCTCCACGAGCTGATGATCCATTCAAAGTCCTAAAAAATATCAGCCGCAACACCTACTAGATCGAATTACCCCAAAACTATGGTGTTTCCTCTACTTCTAAGGTGCTGACCTGATTCCCCATTGACTAACAAAAGCAGACCCAGCAGGCGTCGGGATAGAATAAGAACTCGAGATCATTTCGGATTTTAAGACAAATCTTTTCAACCCCTAAGCAGATGATATGAATCAACTCCCTAAATCGATTATGCGTAACTGAACTAGAGGACTTTAAGGACTTACATAGATAATACTAGCTCGAAGCACCACTCATGATGAGAATTCCTATTCCGATCTTTATCTTTTACACTACTACTGACTCGAGTGCTGAGGTCTCGTCAGTACCTACACTGTTTTCGAGCTGTAATGCATACATGTTGACCTATCGAACATACGTGACAACCTACCGAGCATACAGGCCGACCTACTAAGTAGCCATGCCTATCGTCGAGTTCTTAACATGATCTAAATAGTGTTTGAGCTAATCAACCTCGGACGTCTGACTGAGCCGAGCTGTCAAAACATCCAACTTGAAGGAATGCTAATCTAGAATCTGAATATCTTTCAATATCCGAGCTTTGGCCCAAACAGAACTAGATCTGCCAAGTTCTCAGGCCGTCTTTTGACGTCCCTTAAGCTTATTTCTATAGCCATAAGAATGTCCTAGACTTTACATAAACAAGAATAGCTTCTATACATAGCGCCAATCATCCGTTGACACATATCTTCTAGTACGACATTCCAAAAGGATTCCTTACTTTTTTTGTATAAAATATTCTTTGTCTCTTTTACCTTTTTTTAGTATATTTTATGTATTTTAATTGTAAATTACCCCTTTTTGTCTTTTCCTTGTATGCTTTGTAACTCTAGTGAAGCCATATGAATACCTTACTACCTTTGTATGCAAAAAACAACATATTATATCAAATTATTACAAGTTTCCTTTTGCGACCAATCATAGTGTTCTCATTTTCCCTTTAACTCTTATTTATTCCCTTTAGCAAGAAATAGTGACAAGTGAGCCTATAGTTCAAATCGATGAGTCACATCGAGCGAACTGTAAGCCGAATAGGATTAATTGGTGTGTCATATCCAATTGGTAGCTGTCAATCCTCTTTTATTTTCTTTTGGTTCCTTTTATTGTGGTGCTTCTTCGTGTTTACGACCCCATATACGCATCACATACTCTCTTTCGATTGATTGAAAGTGGACATATGAAGATGATTACTTTTTGTTTCTTTTTTGTTAATGGAAGCAAACCAATGATGGATCAAAAACACTGTTTAGAATAAGGGAAAAGGTAAGGAAATAATAGGGAGGGAAGGAAATTGAGGATGGTGGTAGAGGGAGGAGTGAAGAGTGAGAATAGTACAATTCCATTGTTTGTTTTTAAGGAAAAGTAAAGGGGAAGGAAAATGGGTAGACTTGGTCTCACTAATTTTTTTTCACCCTAGAATGGAGAGAAATAGGATGGAAATGAGGGAAAATTTTTGTAATTACTAATCTTCCCCCCCTTTTTACTTATTTTTTTTTCTTCTTATTAGTTTTATTGGTATATTGGTATTTTAAATTATACTTTATATTATCTTTGATAATGATTAACCCTCATTCCATTTTCTTTCTCCATTCCATTTTCTTTCTCCAATACATTGGAAGGAACTAAGTAGCTCCATAATTCATTTCGTCTATATTCTTTTTTCCCATATTTATTCCTTCCCAATTCCTTATCTCCTTCAAAGCATTGTATTTATTGCATTTGTTCTTACACACATTTGAGATTTTTTTATAAGTTTCTTAACTCGTCCATTTGCTAAAATTTTTGTTCAATATATATAATATACTATATTTTTCTAAAACAGCACATTATATTTTTTACAAAGTATAATGGAAAATGAAAAATTCTAATTTATTCCATTCCATTAAAAAAATCAATACTCATACCATTAGATTATAAACGTCTCCTAAAATAGAATCTCCTTTCTTTTGAACAAATTTTCTTGATGTCATTGAAGAGAAATTATTCCATTCCATTAAAAAAATTAACGCTAATATCATTATATTATAAAGGTCTTAACTAGACATCATATTATTATTAACAATAATTTCATACTAAAATAAAATCCCCTTTCTTTTTAAAAAAATGTTCTTGATGTCATTAAAGAGAAATTCTTTTATTTTTACATTACATGTTATACAAGTCTACCTAAATTTTCAAAAATATTATTTAAATATATTTTTTTAAATATAGGTTTTTTTGGACAACACATGATATGCCATGCATAACTAAGAAAAAAGTCCAAAAAACCATGTTTTTAAAGTATTTACAATTGATTTTCATTCAAAAGTACATGAAAGTTTCAATACTAAGGATCCATTTATCTTAATTATAATTTGTAAGGCATTGTAGTACTTGGTTGATTGTAAGCAGTGAGTGTACTAATCAACATTGGAGAAATCTTAATCTATTGACTTGTGGCAAGATACCGTAGGGAGAAGTGTGGAAGGAGGAATAAGCAAGCTTAGATTCTAGAAGTGCATGGTGTGACAAAGCATCATATTCAATGTTCTTGATGTGTTTTTCACTTATTCTTAAGGAAATTTAATGTTCGATCTACTACAAATCAATGGTGTTTGTGTGAACTCTTTCGATGTTCTAAATGCTCCAAATGAGGATAGGGCTTCATATATGCACTTTGGCCTCTAATCTCGACCATTAGATGAAGTTAAGATTGACGAATCAAATGAGCTATTACTGAAAATCGTTGAATCGATTTTTTGTGATTAATAATTCATATTGAAGACTCCATTTCCTTATTGTTCATGTGTTTAGGACTTGGGTTTAGGGCAGGCTAAGGCTTAAGTCTTTTAACTTTATAAGGCTTAGTACATTTCTTACATAAAAAAGGACTAAATGTAACATAAGCCTTCTTAAGGCCTATTGAGGCCAAACGAAGTCCAAATAAACTTCGCAATACTTCTTCCACATCTATTTTTCTCATGCAAGACAACCAAGCAAAGTTAAGAACGTGAAAATTGATCTAGCGATCTTTATTCTTAGCTTGCCAAAGTTAGATGTTCTTAAGATATTCTTGATTGAGCCTTATTTTTTTGGACTACGTTACTAGTCCATCAAACCAATTTATAGCATTAAATTATAGTAAAAACCTAATTACTAAAATAACCCTTCCACAATTTATCATTTAAATACTATCTTTTTTACAATAATCATCATCATCTTCATTATTATTTGGACAAGTATCTATAAAAGGTGAAAGAATATTATTCATACTTACTTAAGGGTTCATGAGCATTAAATCTAACTTGATGCTTAATCACTAATCATTAAGATAGACATTTCGGTAAATTTATAATAATATGCTATAAATGCGAATTTTAGAATATATTGTTATTTCGTGAATTGAAAAGCTATAATGTTTAGAAAAAGATCTAGTTATGTGGATTAATTTACTCTAATAATTAGATGTGAATGGGTAACCCTAACGTAGGGTACCCATCTAAACCCTACTTTACCAGATAGGTTCAGGTGGATAATGAGGGTTATATGGTAACTTCTAAAGTATTAATTTTTTGTAGTATGCTTCCATAAGGTAAGGTACAAGTATGAAGTTATGATATCCCAACCCACCTTAGAACCTGTACTTTAAAGTATAGAACGTATAAGTTCCATGTTACCTTATACCTACCCCATAATAATAATTAAGTAATATTAATAAATAAGAAATTGATCCTATTACTTTCTTTTTCAATTTAAAAAAAAATAACAACAAAATTCTTGCTCATAATAAAACATTAAGATTATACGGTGCTTGTATGTACTATCTGGTCCTTCTCTCTTCTTCTTTTTTCATTATTCATGTTTCTTTTTAAACCTATCACTTCTTTTACTATGTTTTTTTTTTTCCTCCTCCTTTATCTTTACTAATTTTAGTTTAGTAAGGTCTTAAAAATATCTCAATTCTTTATCATCTAAAATATTATATTGAAATTACTTACACATGTTTTTGTATTATATTTACAACAATCTTATGGTTTGATAAAAATATTATTTTGATAATTTAAAAAGAAAAAATAAAAGAAAATTAAACATGACCCAATTAATAGTCTAAATATTTTCAATTGTAGAATCATTCTTTATTTTACTTACCAAAGTTTTATATTATCTTAATTTAAAATGAATTGTAACCTATATAAATTATTGTTGGCAGGTCTAACAATAGTGTAGTTATAATTTTGATATTAACTGTGGGTTAAATACAAAGTTTTTAAAGAATAATAAGAAAGAAAATAGAGGTTCTATAAGCTATCTTGTACCCTATAGAATTTTCAAGGTACATGATACATTGGTGCTTCCATGATACGATAAGATAGATTACAATATAAGAACTTGTGAATATATATTTATAGATACGATACAAATAGGATCTTATATCTAACCAATCCTATACCCATTCACCTCTTTTAATAATGGGAATTGGATGCTTGTAAGTCCTATGACTATGAGTAACTTGTTTTAAGGATTAGCAAAAGGAAAAACAGAATGTAAAAAGAAAAAAAATTACAAAAATACTGTTCTTGCGAAAACATTCCCAAGAATACGGCACCCAAGAGGCAATTTTGTATTGACACTAGTCTATCCCCAATACTTATTGTATAGAAAGGCATGGGTTCTGACATTCTAATTGCATCCACATCTGTGGCTAATCCCTACCTTCAATCGTTTCTTCGATACGACCTTTGTGCTTCTTCTATTTCCTGTAACTAACATTTACTCGGACTAACATCAAGATTAGAATCTGTATTATTGGAATCTGTTGCAAGCCAGTTCATTTTCCACATTGGTATCTCTATTAAACTCGTTAGTGATCAATACATTAGGTTCATAAGACATAAGACTGCTAATTAGTACATAACTCGGTGGGACCGATTGGGATTTGAACACCTGAGTTTCAACTTACACTCCAATACTGTTACTGTGCCCTCCAATGGTGGGGGGGGTTCACTTCAGAATTTTCAATATACAATTCCATTGAACCGTTGACTGTACCATATCTTACTACTAATAGGATGGTACAGAACATGTTCCTAGTCCTGCCAATAAGGCATCTGTGAATCAACTTTACGCAGTAGGTCGTTATGTTAACTTGAAGCCGATTACATATCAATTAAGTCGATTACATATCAATCTAACCAACTGATCATACGTGGCTTAAAATGAAACTCTAACTACTATTCTTAAGTGCTTATCGTACTGCACCCAATTATTTCCTTCCATAATATTTTCATTGATATAACAAACCAACCTCATATTATCCAGTTTACACCTGTTTGCTATATCAACTTCATAAACTTCATCGTCTAAAAATAAAAATATTAGCTTATACTAATAGGCACACTTTACTAGATTTCACGAACACATCACCTAATTTGAGTTCACTATCATATTTCCTTAATGGTATTAGATTTATTACTTATTCCAATTGAAAAAAAAATAAAGAACTAACACCACCTAATCTACATCCCTCAATGATAATTACTTGTACACATATCACCTCATGTGTACATAAAATACACTAATGAAGACAAATTTGTGTAAAGAAAAATTATATATAAAAAATGTACTAATTAACAAACACAACTTTATTAAATATATATATATATACGTATATATAAAATATACTAACAAACATAAATTTATACAAAAAAAAAAAACTTAATGAGAAGGAGTATAAAAAAAAAAATCAATGTACATGTGTACTAGAGAAAACATGAATAAGTTGTCTTCTCTAAAAAATGCTAATAGACAATAATGTACTATAATGTATCAAGCAAAAACACTAATTTTTCAAATTATGTGTGCTTAAAACGGATTAAAACGAGAAAAAATATACCTTTTTAATATAGTTGTTTAGAGAGAAAAAGTGAGGAGATCGCGTGGATTGTTTCTCGGTTTCGAAAAATCTTCCCAAAACTGTCATATACGCTGCGCTACTACTTCGAATCTACGATTGTTCGGAAAAGAAAAAAAAAAGGATCAAAATGATGGATTTGGTGAAGGAAGTGCCAAAACGTTTTTTTTAAAGAGAGGAAGTGAGAAGTTAGAAAGCAATTATATAGAATAAGGGTACAGGAAAATATAATGGCATTAGAAATTGCCTCTTTTAGAGGCAATAAGGTAATTTCTAGTACTGTATTCATGAGAATATTTTTTTAGGTACAATATTTTTGTAATTTTTTTATTACATTTTTTTTCTTTCCCCCTAACGATTACAGTATTAGCAATGCAGAACCAGAAGATAGAGCAACATATTGCATGATGTTAGCTACAGTTATAAGCAACAGCAGACTAAAGACTTAGCGGCACCTAGTGATCATAGGAAACAATGTGAGTATCTAAATTTTAAAAATATTATACATTAATAGGGGACCATCCATTAAAACAATAAGATCAATCCCGCTCAATTTTCAATCGTTCATTTTCTTTTAAGATGGATCCCAGCCATTTAATTTTATTATATGAATCAACCTACTACCTGTTTTGCAAATAAAATATCTTTAATTTTGTATTTTTTTCTCTTCTATTTCACATGTTTTTTTCGTGTCACTTTTTTAACA
This sequence comes from Lumnitzera littorea, assembly GCA_024138015.1. Lineage (NCBI taxonomy): Eukaryota > Viridiplantae > Streptophyta > Magnoliopsida > Myrtales > Combretaceae > Lumnitzera > Lumnitzera littorea. Next base: position 26,912,373 of record JAMXBB010000002.1, read on the forward strand.
TCTCTTATCTTTGTTGTTTATATCTTGTTTTTCATCTTCTTGCTCACTGTCCATCCACTCTCCCCTTTATCATCTAATGCCTTGATAATTTTTTCATCATCAATAAGTTTCTCATTTTCTCTCATCCTTTAGCTTTTTTTTTTTTCCTTCTTTTCATCTATGATCATGCCTTTAAAATCATCAAACTTGGTTGACTTCCTTCGCCAAATTGTTAGAAAGTTGTCATCTTTTTATGAAATTCAACTATTCTTATTGAGTTCTGAGGAAAAAAAAAAAACAAAAAACTATTCCTATTGAGAAAATTGGATGTTGTGTTATACCTATTTCATAATTTGTATTTGGTGAGTCAATTTAATATAGTCGTCCATTTAATTCTAATAGGATTTAGATTTTAGTGATTTTAATTCGCTTAACAAATTGGTTATAAATTCCAAAATTTTCATGAAATTTTGATTTATTTGTTGCCAAATAATTAGAGTTGGTGTAGCATCCATTTGATACCCTTCGTCATACATGGTATTGTGACTCATTTCTTTAGTATTGGCAAGAAAAAATTTATGTTTTTCCCCTTTTTTAGATTGACATTTCTTAATTATGAATTATCAAAAAGTTATGCAAGGCTATTATCGTTAGAAAAAAAATTTCTATAAGACATGAATATATATAATGATAGTACAATTATAAAATTACAAATTTTTTTAAGCTAATATGGTGTGTTATTAAACAATACAAGATATATACGATAGTATTTTTACCCATCAATTTGTATTAAAGATAATATTTCCATTTTTTAATTTATGATATAATCAAATAATGCCAGAATAGCCTGGTTTTCCAGTAGCAAACAAATGAAGGAATAAGAACCATGTAAAGCTCTCATTATGTATTCTATAGTTTAATAATGGTCTTCTTAGTATATCGAGTCCATATAATGTGCGAAAAATAAAAAAAAAAATTTACAATGAAACAAAAATTAGTGCAAAAAGTTCATAATCATAAAATATACTGTTGTAATACATGAAAAATTAAATTGAACAAAAATTTTGCTTGTAATTAGTTTCCAATTAATAATGTAATGATATAAACAATAGTTACATATATAGTATTTTTTTTTACAATATTTATAAAATAATAAACTAATATGGAGATAATTAATAATTAGTAGCATAATAATAAAAGATGAAAATAATAGTGTGACATTTATCCAAAGATAAAGTCGAATTCTTCTCATTCATTTGATTCATGATATCTTTATGTTAATCTATTTAACAATTGAATCCACGACTTAAGTATAGATGTAAATTAAATTGATATAAAAGTTAATTAGTTTGTATAAGATTTGCTGAACTTTCTATTGGATAGACCTTGATTAATAAAATAAAATTTATATTATTCTCATGAATTTTGATTGATATAAAAATTATAAAATTGATTATATATCTTAAACTCTCATACAATATGCAAAAGAAATTAAAATATATATAAAAGAAAAACTCCACATTGAAACAACAATTAGTGCAAAAAATTCATAATTACAAAATGCATGGTTGTAGTATATCAATAACCAAATAGTGTAAAAATTTTGCTTGGAATTAATTTCTAATCACTAAACTAATGAGATAAATAATAGCTACAAATATAGCAATATTTTTTAACAACTTAAAAAAAATAATAAATTAATGGAGATGATTAATAATTAGTGATTTAATTGTTTGTATATATGAAACTCTTACACAATGTGTGAATGAAAAAAAAAAAAAGAGGAGAAACACCACAATGAAATGAAAAGTACTATGAAAAGTTAAAAATTACATAATTTACATTTTCGATAAGTTCAATACCAAATAGTATAGATATTTTACTTTTAATTAATTTCCAATCAATAAACTAATGAGATAAATTATACATATAATTGTACAAATGTTTTTTTTAACAACATAGAGAAAATAATAAACTAATGTAAGTATTGGTAATAATTATAATAAATAATAATAATACTACATTAATCATAGATAAAATCTTTTGGATTATGGACCATTTTTGAATTTAAGTGTATTAAATACTATCTATCTACATTGATAACTTTTAATGATTAATTAGAATATTAGTGATCGATAAAGTTAAATGGTTTTGAGGGCTTATTGAAATTTGCTTAATACTTTTATTTTTTATGAGGATGTAAAAACAAATGAAAAGTTTGTGTTCTAATAAAAATTAGTTGAAGGTACATACAAGTATGCTCAAATTAAATAGTTAATATTTTGGTCATCATCAATATCAATTGTGAATCTAAATTGACCAAACCCTCTAACATATACATATAAAGATATTATTCACTCAATATTTTAGATTTAAAATATTTGTATAAAATAACAATTCTTTAGTAGGAAACAATGATTGGAAAAGAAAATTGGTATTAAATGAATGTTCCATATAAATACACGAGTATAATGATGTTTATTAAACATTAGTAATGAATCTAATGTGATTTCAAATAGTGAGATAAATTTGATTAATAAATTTTTATTAAGCATAAAAAAAAATTTGCATAATGTAGAAATTATTAAAGAAAACTCAATTATAATAAATACATAAAATGACTATATAAAAATTGTAATAGATTTGGAATTTTATGGATGGAATATATGGACAACTTTGCCAGATCTGAAGTTACTTTCTCATTTTCCAATATTATATATAGAGAAAATTAGGGATACAAACGGATTGACATTTATTAATATTAATTTAAAATAGATTTACAAGACTAATTGATAATTTATACTTAGTAAAAATTTAATAGGATATTGGAATTATTTCAATATATAAATGAAAAATAAGGTTTGAATGAGAATTGTGAAATTTTAATAATGATGTCATAATATTCAAATATAAGGATAGAAAAATTGGAATGTAAAGAGCAAAAAGAATTTTGAACAATGTATTTGAAGAAATGAGCCTTTTATAGTTTTTTTTTTTCTAATTTTCATACCCTACATATATAGAAAAAAAATGAACATAAAACGATTAATTATGTATACTTAATAAGAATTTGATAAGGCATTGGAATTGCTTTAATATTTGGAAAATTAAGACTTACTGTTATATAAATTACTATGGTGAAATAAGCCTCCAAATGATGGAAATATATCTAATATGGTGAAGTGAAATATGTTTCGAGGAAACAAGCATTGAAATGGTGATATTAGCTTTATCATGGTGAAATGAACCATCCATTGTAGGAATAATCTTGAAATGATGAAAATTTTAATAGTATGGTAAAATAAGATTTGCTTCAAAGAGATAAACCTTTCAATGGTGAAAATGCGCCTATAATAGTAAAATGCAACTTGATTTGAGGAAATAAGCGTTGATATGATCAAATTAAATTAGTTTAGTAAAATTAGCCTTTCATAAGGAAAATGACTGTTCAAGTGATGAAAACCACATTATATTGTAGAAATAATGCTTACTTTAAATAAATTAGTCTCTGAATAATGAAAATGCGGTTATTATGGTGAAATTGCCCTTATCTTTAGCATCTGAAGGTTCAAATGAAGAAATTGGCATTTTTTATACTTAAATAACTCTTTTATTATGTAAATGAACCTTCAAATAGTGAAAATTACGTTACTTTGGTGAGATAAGGCTTACTTTGAAAAAATAAGCCTTTACTTTGTTAATATGCGACTACCGTGGAAATAAACCTTATTGTAAAGTTATGAGCATTAAAATTGTGAAATCGATACTTTTACAATGAAATGAGCCATTCATTAGGGAAATTACTTTTAAAATAGTGAAAACCAACCTCTTAATGGTAAAAATGCATCTATTATGGTGAAATGAATAGTATTTAAAGGATCAATTGGAAACCTATTTCCTTGAATCTAATATTACTTCATCAAACAAACGCATCTTCACCATTCAAGGTTCATTGTGACAAACCTTGCGTTGTTTTAACATAATAATGCTATTTTTACGATTTGAAGACCTAATTCCTCAAAACATGGCCAAAATCACCACACTATCATCCTTTTCACCTTAGGGAGTGATTTCACTATTTCACCATAGGGAAGGATTTCACTGTTTCACCGAATGGAGGTTGAGTTATTCATATTAAAGCTCAGTTTACCATGATAATTCAATTATTATCGTTTCTAAGTTTATTTCCTTCAAGTAAAACTTATTTCACTATACAAACACATTTTTTTTTTTTGCATATTAGTATGGTTTTTACCATTTTATAATTTATTTCGTTCAACAAAGGTTTAGCTCACTCCATTATTACCATTTTCATCATTTAAAGACTTTCTTCCTCAATGTAAGATTTATTACATCATATTAATAATTGTTTCTATCATTTAATGATTCATTTCTTTTATATAAGGCTCATTTTACCATACTTACACCTTTTTTACAAAAAACACGACTTTTATTATTTCACTAAATCATAGTTCATCTCTTTTAATTAAGGTTTATTGAACCACACCAACACTATTTTTCATCATTTCAATGCTCATTCCCACAAAAAAAAGCTATTTCACTATAATAAAACATTTTAATCGTCTTATAACTTATTTTCTCAGAATAACGCTTATTTTACCATATAAATATTGCTTTCACTACTTGAACACTTCTTTCAATAAGTGAAGTTTATTTCACCTTATTATCACCTTTTTTACTATAAAGACTAATTTTACAATTTCACTATATAAAGGCTTGATTCATTGATATAATACTCATTTGACTACATGGACACTATTTTTACTTAGGAACGGTTTTTATGATTTTAATGATTTCAAGCCCATTTCCTTTACGCAAAACTTATTTCACCACACTAACAACTTTGTTAACTTTGTCAAGATTTATTTTTTCTAAACAAGACTCATTTCACCAAATCAATACTTTTATCAACATAGGAGGAGTTTATAGTTGTACTATTGTAAGCACATTTCATTAAAATAAGGTTCTTTCATTGCATTGCAATGGGCCTTCTTTTAGAGTAACTTTGTAAACCAATGTTTCTACGGTGAAATGATCCATCCATTGGAGGAATGACCCTTAAAATGGTGATAACAACCTCTTAATAGTTAAAATGATCTAATATGGTGAAATGAGTAAGTTTTTAGGATCATTGTAAAACTTATTTCCTTAAATCTAGGGTCATTTTATTAAACAAATACTATTTTCACCATTTAAGACTCATGTTCTAAGGCTTAGGTTGTTTCACTATAGTAATGCTATTTTTACCGTTTAAAGGCCTATTTTTTCAAAATAAGACAATAATCATTACACTGTCACCCTCTTTATTATAAAAAGAGATTTTACTATCTCATCATATGTAAGCCCTACAACTAGCCATTTAAGGTTTCGATCGGCTGAAAGATCTGATCAAGCCTAAATTATAAGTAAAATTAGAAATATTAGTAAAAATGATCCTGTAAGTTTGAATTTAATAAAATAAGCAATAAAATAAAAGACTATAAAAATTTCAAATTTTAAATATATAACTCGTTATTTATAAAAAAATGCGTAAAATGCATTCTAATAATTAACAAATCGCTAGAGATAAATTATATGTATACTAAAAATTATAAAATGACCTAAATAATATTTAAGAATATTTATTTGTACTATATATGAATTTACATGTAGGTATAAATACGCGTAATTACTTAAAATATGCAAAATGTGCTAAAATAATACTAAATACTTAAAGAAAATTCATAATTAATTAATAAAAAATCAGGAAAAATAAGGAATGATTCAGAATTGGGTCGTTGCAGCTGGGAAAAAATAGAAAAAAAAAATTAGCCAATTAAATTAGGGCAACTCAAAAGCCAAAAATTAAGGGATTTAGATAATGTCTTGTCCAATTTAATACACATTAATTACCACAAAGCCCTATAAACAGCAAGAAAAATTTAGAAGCTTATATGGACAGTTTGAAATCAGAGAAAATTAGGGAGAGGCGAAAATTGAGAGAAAAATTAGGGTTAAAAAAAAAAAATAGGAAAAACTGTGCAATTAGAGCCTTTAAAGGGAACCCACACTAGACTAGCAGTTAGAAGTGGATGGCCACCACCACCACACGGTAGTGGCAGCGTCCAGACCGGCCAACAAAGCCACGGTGGCCGGAGTCACCCAGAACGGTGAGTCCGATTTCTAGCCCGATTTTATGTAATTTTGTTAAAAATAGTAAATATTATTAGAAAATTATGAATTTTGTTATTCTGAAATATTTTTATATTTAGTTTTTAGGAAAAATATTATTTTGATGAAAATATGTCTCGTGATATAGGGTCCTTAAGAAATCATGCAAAACCGAGTATGTTTCGGTTTAGAAATAAATGACCTTAGGAATGTAGTTTTGAACCCAAATTTTTTTTGTAGACTACTTAGATGATATAGAACAGTGCTATGAAGCCCGTTTTCAAAAATTAATTTTCAAAAATTTTAGATAATTTTTAGGCCCTAAAATGAGGCATAAAATGGGTAATTTAGGGTTAATTAAGTAATTAAATGATTAATTAATGATTTAGTAAATAATTATATGTTTTAGGATGTTGAAATCTGATGGAGTATGATACTTCTAGCATTTAGGGTGTTAGATGTAATTATTAGGTTAATTATGTAGTAAATGAGTAATAGGGAAAAATAGTAAATTTTAAATTAATTTTGTAAATTAGGGTAATTAGTAGTAAAATCTGATTTAGGATGAATTTAGACATTTTGAAATGATAATTGATGTTTAGAGATGGTAATTAGAGTGATAGAAATATTAGAAGTGTATTATATACATAATAGGTGATAATGCATAATATGTAATTATTAGAAATATAATAAATAGAAAATATTAGAATAAAAATTGATATTATGATAATAATAAAAATATACAATAAATCTGATAGAAAACTTAAATTTATGTAATTATATGAAAGATGTAAAAATTTCTTACATCAGGAGTAAATTTGGTACGCTAATAAGGATTTAAGTGTATTGGGTGGAATAAAATACTAATTAGAGGTAATGACGGTATTTAGGAGATCGGGAAGTAATGTGATTAATTTCACACTATGAGTTAAAACGAATTTCTAGGGTTCGAGTATAAAACAATACTTAGAAATCGAACTAGAACCTAATTTAGAAATCGATGCGGAAACTGAACCCGAACCTAACCCCAAACCTAGAATATTGTAAAAAACTTAAAACCTAGATAATTAGGCATATTAAACCCTAAACAAAACATAACAATAAGCGTTATAGGATAAAATAAACCTATAATAGTTATATGAAAAACTGAAACCACGTTTGTATTATAGGGATGATCAGCGATGGCTTGAGCAAGTCGGACCTCGAGTGATTGAGCGAGGAGTCAAGGTAAGTTGGGATTAATACGTTGTTGTATTTTTTGAGGCTTAAGATTATGCTTGGTTGTGCTTGTTAGATAGTTAGTTGTGTGCATGTGTTTGATTATGGGTGATGCTATGATTCCGTTTGCTGTTCTGGCATGTATTGTATGATTTGTATGAAACGATTGATCACCCTAAACTGGACTTAATCAAATATATGACCAGTAATCATAATCAAACTTGCATGGCAACCCATTAGGAGAAACCTAGGATTTTTCGGCCAAATACAGACCCTTTCGAAAGGAATAGCGCAGGATTACATAATAGTCCCTTCTTCGTCCTTAGTCAAACTAAGTAACAGGTGAGGAGGTCGCGGCGAGGATGAAGTCAGTGGTTCGAAGGTAGTCACGGGAGGAGCGAGGTCTCTATTGCACAAGCCTGGGTTTGGTCGTGAGCTGTTGCATTAATGGTAACTCCTCAACCCGGATTAGAGCGGGCGCAATTTCTCTAATCTCACGACGGGTTGGACAACGTCATGTGATAGCATTTGCTTACACATGCATTGCACCTAATAAGTTGATTAAAAACCTTATTGTGTTTATGGTATAGTTGTAAATCCTCCATCCTAACTTACTGAGCTGTGGTTGCTCACATCCCTATAGACGTCGTATAGGTGCTAGTTAAGAAGCGGCAAATAACTACTCTGAAGCTAGCAACTGCTGGATCTTGGAGAGTGAGGAAAAACATTGAAGAATAAATGCATATTTTTAAGGTCTAAGTTTTTATTTTAGAATTATTTTTCATTTCTGAATAATGTAATAACTAGGAAATATACTATAAAGAAATATTGTAAACTTTAACTGCAATAACTGAATTATAGTGTATATACATATTTCCTTACTTTCTTAGGTAAATGATCTATTTAAATTACAAACTGTTTACTTCAAAGCGGGTTAGTCGTAGACGCCTTATGTAGATTAAGTTTAAGATAACGGTTGTAAGGCCAACTTCTATCTTAGGATGGTTTATACGGTGGGGCTGTTACGACTCTGCCGCTTCGGGGCGTGACATCATACAAGTTTTTTGAAGTAAAGCTCATTTTACTATATTAGTATCATTATCATTATTTCTAAGCTCATTTTCTTAAAACAAAGCTTATTTCACTATAAGAATATATTTTTTCACCATATCAACATCACTTTTACTATTTTATAGCTCATTTTTTCAAGGCAAGGTTTATTTCACTAAATTATCACCATTTTCACTATTTCAAGACTTATTTCCTTAATGTAATACTTGTTTCACCATATTATTATCATTTTCACCATTTCAAGACTTATTTCTTCAATGTAACACTTGTTTCATTATATTAACAATTGATTTCACCATTAAATAGCTTATTTCCTTTATATAAGGCTCATTTCACCATCTTTAGCGTTTTTTTCACCAAAGATAAGGCTTCTGTTATTTCACTATTTCATGGCATATTCTCTTCAATTAAGTTTTATTTAACCCTACTAACATTGTTTTTAGTATTTTAATGCTCATTCCCTTGAAGAAAAGCTTATTTCAATACAATAACACTATTTCAATACAATAACACATTTTCACCAATTTATGACTTATTTCCTCAAAATATGGGTCATTCTACAGTATTAACATTGGTTTTATAATATCAGAGCTTATTTCTAATAAATACCACTTAAGGTTCATTTCACCACACAAAAACCTTTTTTACGATAAAGATGATTTTAATTGTTTCATTGTTGCAGAACTCTTTTCCTTAATGTAAGGCTTATTTCACCGTACCAACAATGATTTTCACTATATTAACATTCATTATGATTTTCACTATATTAACATTCATTTTAAGTATTTATCGGGCTAACTTTATTTTTATTATAGGAGTTTCATCATAAGAGGGCTTTTACTACTAAGTATTTACCATAATTATGTATTTTGTATTTAGTAATATATTAGTTATTTTCGTTTAGCAAAAAAGAATATTAAATCAATTCTATACTTTCTCAACATTTGAATCTATATTAAATTAATATCTATATCTATTGTGTTTATAATATTGAAATAGCGAGCCATACTTTGATGTCTTTGTTGTCCTTTTTTTGGATAAACTATTTTTCTTTTATGTTTTAAACTTCACTGAATCGTTGATTTTATTTTGTGTACACGTAATGCGAATGAGTGCTTGCTACTATTTAATAAAACATGAAGGAGAAAAAAAAAAAATGGATACTACATACAAGTGAAAGTTTAATTCAACAAACTTTGAAATGCACTACTCGTATTTATAAGTTTTGATGAAAAATGTATGCATTAGTAAGATTAATTGATTCTTGAATGGGCTTTAGAAAATTATATAATCTAACACAGAATTACACTTTTGTAACATGTGTTACTTAATTTATTTTTTCAATGTGTCTTAAAAAATAACTAAGATATTTCACCATATTTACGTCTTTTTTTATAAAGATAAGGCTTTTATTATTTTACCACTTCATGGCCCATTTCCTTCAAGTAAGACATATTTAACTATACTAATACTATTTTCTCCATTTCAATGCTCATTCTCTCGAAGAAAGGCTTATTTGATCACAATAACATATTATCACAAATTTATGACTTATTTCCTCAAATTAAAACTCATTTCACTACACTAATGTTGTTTTTACAATTTGAAGACTTTTCTTTCAATGTGTAAGGTTTTCACCGTACTACTACCCTTTTCACCATAAGGAGTGATTTTATAATTTCACCATATGTAAGCTTGATTCTTTGATGGAATGTTCCTTTCACTATGTAAACAATATTTTTACCATATGAGCGGTTTTTACTATTTCGCCAAATTAAGTTTCATTTCTTGGGTGAAAAGCTTATTTTACTAGACTAATAACCTTATTTACCTTTTCAAGACTTATTTCCTCTAAGTAAGACTTATTTTACTATACTAACACCTTTTTCACCATATAGAGGTCTTCTTTAGTTTAACCATTTCAAGGCACATTTTCTTAAAAGAAAGCTCATTTCACTACATTAGCATTATTTTCACCAATTCAAGATTCACATCCTCAAAGTAAGACTCATTTCATCATAGCAATTCCCATTTCACCAACAGAAGGGTTTTCATTGTTTTAAAGTTCATTTTCTTAAGGATCATTTCACCAAATTAATACCTTATTTCCTTAAAGTATGACTCATTTCACTATAGTAATTCCATCTTCCCAATTTGAAGGCTTATTTTTTGAAAATAAGACTTATTTCACCAAATCATCAACCTTTTTTACCATAAACAGAGAGTTTGTTGTTTCATTATATAAATATTTAATTCTTTCAACTAAGGCTCATTTCGCTATAAAAATATTGTTATCTCCATCTTTATGCTTATTTTTGTGGAAACTAAAGCTTATTTTGCGAAAGTAATAATGATAATAATATTATGATTTTTATTATTTTCTCACGAGTTTTATTATTCTACTATTCCAAAGTTCATTTCACCACATTAGTATCATTTCACTATTTCAAGGCTCATTTTCATAAATGAAGGTTCATTGCACTTTATTAATATTTGTTTTCATCATTTTAAAATGAATCACTAAAACAAGGCCATGGAGAAATGAGCATTAACACATTGACTGGCTTCATAAGAAATTATATATATATGATGCATGAAGTACTTGAAAAAATAGAAATTACATATATATATATATATACACATATATTTATCTTTTAAATTCAATACCTTATAAATCACTCAAACTTTATGAAATGCTTGGTAATATTACTTTTCACGCTTTGTAAATGATTTTTCTATAGCCTTCTAAAAAAATTTAATAATTATTATGGCAAAATTTAGAGAATTAAAAATGAGAGTGATAGTATACTAATTAAGGTGTTAAAAAAAAAAAAGACTACTTATTAAGACATATTCAAAATAGAATCGATTAATAAATTTTATGTAAATGACTATCTAAGATTGCTAATAATGTACAGGAGGTCGTCTTCTATAGATCATTGATTGAATGGATAATTAATTATATATATATAATAACATATATTTGAATGATATTACATACATACCTTTTTTATGTATTCATATTATTATTTTTTTATGGGTATAATTTTTTTTACATAAAAAAAAGGTGAATTCGCTTTCAAGTGAAAGCTCTAATAATTACTTTATGATTATCCAATTATATTACTTGTAGCAATATAATTACATATAAATCTAAATTTATTTTTAATATAACACAAACAGCATACATTACTTTCTGTAAATTTTAACACCACATAGAAAGAATAATAAAAAACTCAGTTTGTAGTATGTTTGCAAAATATGATGTAACCGGTTAAAAAAACATAGATTGGGATGTGGACTTCACCACGTTCTTCAACCATCATGCGGAATTTAAAAAATGACTTTATCGTACAGATTAAATATATACGATCAGTCCTATAAAAAATATGCACAAAATAGTAGAAAAATCCACATTAATAGCATGCTATTTTCATTAATTTTTCAACCTATAAAAATGAAATAGAAATAAAAATAAAATGATAATAAAGATAAGCTAAAATATCTAAATAGTTCTCTTGACCATAGAATCACTGCCTTTGACTTTGATGGCTGATTCTCCTTTCATACCGTCTGTTTCTCTCTCTCTCCAGTCTTGGTCTACTTTCCAGATGTCCCGTTCATTCACGGGACCGAATTAAAATTGTATGTTAAGAGTACACATACGACACACTTTCATTGTTTTTATTGCCTGGTGTATTGTTTTGGTTGGTGAACTGTCTTAGCAGTGCCGTGTTGAGGACTTTTTTTTCCCTGTGCTTAGTCTTTCTGGTCTTTTAGGGTGCAGCTGGATGATGGGGTCAACTTAATTTAGTCTACTTTGGAACCTTTTTAAAGACTGGAGCCTATTTCGATCAAGGGTAAGTTTCAGATTTGTTTTTCCCTTTTCAAGTAGGATTTGGTTTCGGTTCTTGTCCTTGATTTCCGAATCATGTGCGTGTGAATATGTGTTTGGGTCTGTCTTAAATTTGATTAACAAGGTGGTAATTGTTTCATACGAATAAGAAAGATTGAAATTTTAATGTTTAGGATGTGTTTCCTAGAAGAATGTTGGATCATGTGCAGATTAGCTTACTTGAAGAGTTAGAATTTATAGAATACAGATTACTTCAAAAAAGGCAAAGTGTTTGTTTCTAGTAATGGCATAAGTTGCATTAATTGATGGGTTCATTGGTTTCTACTTATAAAGGTTTCTTTACCTTTTTTTTTTTTTGGGTAATTTATTTAGGGCAAATTGAAGTCCTTGTAATGCCTTTAATGCTTTATCTTTAATATGCTGCTAGATTCTGAAAGGAGGAATAGGTTGATAAGTGGTTTGACTCCTTATCCGTGGGAGCTATGAAGTGTTTCTCATTTTTGAATGGGGACAAAAAGGATGAACCCAAAACTCCAAAGTCGATTTCTCCTTTGTCCACCACAACATCTACGGTTTCAGATGCTGAAATAAAGAAAGGTGGATCAGAAGTGAATTCTCGTAATATCTCGGAAAGCAGCTCAGAATCTGTTGGGCGGCCTTCTTTTCCCCATGCATCGCAAAGGGCCAGTAATCTGAGATTCTTCTCAGTTTCAGAACTAAAGTCGGCCACCAGGAATTTCAGCCGCTCTGTCATGGTTGGGGAGGGTGGATTCGGATGTGTGTATAAGGGTATCATCAAGAATGCAGAAGATGCAAGTAAAAAACAGGAAGTAGCTGTCAAGCAGATGGGAAAAAGAGGGATTCAGGTGTAGTCTTCTACTAATTAATCTTGTATTATCTTATAATGATAAATATGTTTGCAATATGAAGTCTTATTTTTGGCTCTCTCGAAAAGGGAGGGAGGGGGATTTAAGGATTTATGATTGTTAAGTAATAAATGCAAAAGACTACACTATATCAGCAAGTTTTTAAATTAATTGGCTATGGAGTTAAATTTTATCATGGTACCACAGGGGTTTGAATCTCAAATCTGAGTCATTGTACCCCTGTTTTAATCAGTTAGATCAAATGATTGTGGAGCTAGTAAAAAAATGGTATAATGATAGGAGGTCTTTTGTTCGAATTCCTGCATTTATCCCTCTAGTTAACTAGTTGATCCACTATCAGCTGGTTGTGAGGCTAGATTTATCAGTGATGAGCAGATATACTGTATAGATTCTCTGCCATTATGTGGAGAGATTTTAATGATTATTTTCAACTCATGTGCATTCAATGTGCTGCTTGAGAGAGAAATTGCATGAGACTACATCTTAAATCCTATGGTGGGTAGTACTGGATTAGGACCTTAAGAATATTTTCTCCTTATATAGAAAGGGTTTTGGTTTTGGATGATTTGAATCATTAAATATTGCTAGAAAGTTCTTTTGCTTTCTGTCTGGTCGTGTACACCCATTTTTGTCTATTCCACTCCTGAGAATCAATAGAAATCTGGATTCCTTGGAATCCTATTGTGTAGAATCCAAACAAATTGATGAGCACATATTTGCTGCCTTGTTTTCTGATTTGCAAGCAGAAAAATAAGGCTCATCTTGCCTGTCTTATTCTTCAAGTAAATTCTTACTTCAAATGTTATCAGATGCTAAGATGAATTCCATGTCCATCATTTGATTGCAGGGTCATAGAGAATGGGTGACTGAAGTCAATTTTCTTGGAGTTATCGAGCATCCCAATCTTGTCAAATTAGTAGGATACTGTGCTGAGGATGATGAAAGAGGCATCCAGCGGATGTTGGTTTATGAGTACATGCCAAATGGAAGTGTAGCTGATCATTTATCAGAGAAGTCTCTCACACCTCTTTCGTGGTCAATGAGACTGAGAATAGCCCAGGACACTGCTCGTGGGTTGGCATTCTTACATGAAGAGATGGATTCTCAGGTATTCCATTGCTCTACTCTCTCTTGTTGCTTGTCTTAGGCTTGATCCAATCTGTACTTCCTTTTAATTCTGTTCATTTTTTATATACTTTCTTTTTTAATCTGGTCTTAATTCTGTTTATCCATTCAAAGTAAGACCCATAAAAAGGAAAAAACTGATTTTTTGCCCGTTTTCTTTTTCTTTTTCTTTTCCATTTCTTTTCTTTTTATTTCCACATTTTTGTGTTTTGAGAGGATTTGTCATTCTTACACATGGAAAAGTTGTAAATGTGCATAAGTCATTTGCCTTATGCCACAACCACAAGCACTGTCTAAAGGATTCTCCAGTCACCTTCTAAACAACTCATTGCAGATAATCTTCAGGGATTTCAAATCTTCTAATATCCTCCTCGATGAACAATGGAACGCGAGACTATCAGACTTTGGGTTGGCAAGGTTGGGACCCTCTGATGGATTAACACATATAACAACAGCGGTATGTTGCATAAATTCAGTTGTCATGCTATACTTCATACCTCAATATCTTTGGTATCAGTCTTCTAGGGAAGAGTTTTCTCTGCTCCCTATCAATGATAAAACTAAAAGATAGAGAAAGAGGTAATTGTCTTTGCCCACAAGGTGAAAGCATAGTAAATGATAAAGGGAATTGTTGTTTGGTTTCATTACCTCGGGGAGGCTAAAAAAAGCTGCCTAAAATTACAAGGCGAATGTAGGTCCTGCCAAGTGAGTCTTAATGATTAAGTAATACTGTTAGGTCCCTTAGTTGGCATTTTGTTATCTTCAGGTTTTGCTTTTAGATTAGTGCACAGATTTGCAAAAGGACAGGAATGGTTTTTTGTTTTCAGGTATAGTATAGCTACACAGTTGCACTTATTAATCTCTTGCAACAATTCTTAAATAACTCTGGCCCCAAGTATTTGGATTAAGTTAATAAGAGAGAGAGATAATTCCATGAACATAAGAGAAATCGAATATTAAGATCGGTAAAGGTTTAAAGAGTTTTTCTTGTTTGGATGCAAAGGGAACAGGTAGTAGGTGCTTTGTGAGATTACAATTTTTATTTTATAGTTATACCCTCAAAATGCAATTTTCTGCAGCTAACCTTTGTCATTTAAATGGTCTGTTTGTTTGGTCTATTTTTTGTATCTTGTTTCTATAGAATCTGTGTCCAATCTATGTATTTGTCATTTTTGGCTATCTTTCTTGGCCAAGCACCCAGTTTCAAATGGGTATTAAAGCAATACAAGAACTAAAAGATAACTATGAGCCAAACAGCCCAATGCAGCAACTTTTTCTTTGTTTTTTTTTTAGTTTTTTTTTACAGTAAACAAGGGAGTACTGCTCCCCTTACAAGGCAAACCTGCAGATAAAATAAAAGAAAAGAAAACAACAAAGGGAGTACTACTCCCTATACAATAACCAATTTTAGCAAACACTCCACTTGAGTTCATAGACTAAACACATAAAAGGAAAACGTTAGCAATTCACAATCCTAGGGTAAGGGATCCCTTTTCCATCCTGTGATAGAATTCGTTTGAGCCCAACCTCCAGATGCAAATCATCCCTGTAAAAGAAGTTAGTGTGTGTGTCTCTAGCATGCTTGGCGAGGCAGTCAGCAGCAGCATTGTTTCCCTCCATATGTGTCTGACCTGGCCCTCCACTTCATTCAAAAACTTTTCATTTTGTTGTTGAGATATTGGTTTTATTTACGGTAAGAGGAATTTTTCCAAATTGATCCATTTCCTTACCCGTTTAAATCCAAACAAAGGAGAGTGATAAAATCCTTTAATTTCTTTTTAGACCTGACTTTTGCATCAAAATCCTTTCATGCACCAAATGTGGAAGGTTGCTTATTTCTGCAACTTAGTGCCACTTCACTATATATAATACTCATCAAAAATGATACTGAATGAAGCAAAAGAATGCACTTAGCTCTTGAAAAGGCTCTGTCATCGTATTTTCTTTATAGAAATTAAGCTTAAAGCGCCCAAACCTACGATGGAATATGATGCATGTTCCGGTTTTTTTCCTTTAGTATAGTCAGATTCTTCATTGTCAATAACATAATTGAATAACATGACCAGTTAGATGCTAGTGCACCAGGAATGGGTATAATTTGCTATCTCAAGTTTAAACAAACAAATGACGAAGGTTGATGGAGTCTACGACAATTGGAACTTCATATGATGCAATAATTATTTGAACATACCGGACCATCAGATGGGTATTTCAGAGAAGGATTTTATCTGGAATTACACAGCACATTGACTTTGCACTTTTCTTAGTAGTGGTGAATGTTCAGTAATGGAAATTCATTTGATGCTGTAATCCATTAAATGCTTCGCTTCAACTGCTCAAATGCTTCCAGTATTATTACCACAGGATGGAAGTGATATGTTGATGACACATCTTTCTGACTCACGATACCAGCGAGTTCTGTTTGGTGGATTCTGTGGTATCCAATTCACTTTTAAGAATTTACGGGGACTTAGTGAGGGTGCTAGGCTGAGGATTAAGAAATCTGATTACATTGACTTACTATGGTTGTTGAAATCCAATAACTAAGGACTGAATGGAAGTTAATTCTTTTAATATCCATCCTTCAACCCACAACTCCAGCGAAGGAAACCATGAAACGTACACACATATCCCTTTCTTGCCTTTATTACTCCTGGATTGTCATGTAGCATATATAGCTTTTTTATATTGTTTATTCTTCTTATCTATTAATTGCTTTTTAATTTTTATATCCTGTGAATTATAGAGATGTAGTACTTATAATTTTCTTTGAAACTATTTTTCTCGCTAATGCCATTCATTGCATTAGGTTGTAGGGACAATGGGATATGCAGCTCCTGAATATGTACAAACTGGGCGTCTAACAGTCAAGAGTGATATCTGGAGCTATGGAGTTTTCCTATACGAGCTCATCACAGGACGACGACCCCTGGATCGGAACCGGCCCAAGAGTGAACAGAAGCTTCTGGAATGGGTGAAGCCTTATCTATCGGATATGAAGAAATTTCAGAAAATATTGGATCTGAGGCTTGGAGGTAAATATCCCATCAAGTCTGTGCACAAGCTCGCAATAATAGCCAACCGATGCTTAGTCAAAAACCCAAAATCACGCCCAAAGATGAGTGAGGTGTTGGAAATGATTAATAAGATAGCAGGGGCTTCAACCGATCAGTCAGCAAGTTCAAGTCCTCAAGTCCCATTAAAGGGTTCCCAAGCAGCAAAAACTTATAGTGATCCTGAAACAAAAACCAAAAGGAGGATGGTGGATATAAAATCCGGGGAAGGTGGATGGCTCGGTCGGATGTGGACACCAAAGTCGTTGAGAACATGCTAGAACAAACTCATGTGAATAGGTTCACAACCTTTGGTTCTCATACTGTATTATATGTATATCTCAAGGCAAAAGGACTTGCAACTAAAGTAGAATGTAGATAGCTGCTGATGATATTCACCAAGTTTTTCTGTCAAAACTATTTGTTGGTGCCCTCTTACCGAAACCGAAGAACTGCAATAGGAAGAGAATAATATAGGAAGAAGCGTGCTGGCTTCCATGAAGACGGGGAAATAGGTAGATCC
The DNA here is from genome assembly GCA_024138015.1 of Lumnitzera littorea. Lineage (NCBI taxonomy): Eukaryota > Viridiplantae > Streptophyta > Magnoliopsida > Myrtales > Combretaceae > Lumnitzera > Lumnitzera littorea. The sequence goes on from JAMXBB010000002.1 coordinate 26,930,256, forward strand.
CTTTTATTGTTAGCCGTGGAGATTGTTATTTGAATGGGTTGTTTAGAGTCGATATCTTGGAAGGAGATGATAACCAAACTGTCTGGCCCTTCCATAAGATGGCTCTGCTTCTCCTTTTTGGTCATATACAGTTGTAGGTTATAGACAATTCCCCTTGATCCGTGGATACAGTTCCTTTTTATCCGTTGATTCTTGAATTTTTGGATGTTGTATGAATAGCTTTTGTAAGACAAATTTATCTTTGAATAACTAAAGGTTGCATGTCTACCTTTTAAGATCCCGTTTGGATTGTGTTTTTTTAGTCTGTATTTGATATATATCTGATTTATATCTATTTAAAATTTGATATTTAAAAACTGTTTTATCTATATTTTATTTGTTTTTGTTTCATAATTATGATGATTGGAGTATTAGAATTGAAAAATGAAAATTCATATGCATTTAAGAGAAAATAGTTAAAAATATATATATTATATATTAGAAATGATTATTTTAATTGATATATTTTTTAAAAATTATATATTTATTTATTTTATGTCTTATTTTTGCCGAATATAAAGATTTTAGTAACCAATAATAAGATATCAATAAAATGAATCGAATGGAGTCTAATTTCTTCATTGATTATTTGACCACCTAAAAATCCCTTGAACATTTAAGCGACTTATAAATGGTTTCTAGTTTATCTGTTTTCTGTCTTTTGATGTGATTTTATTACTCTTTTTAAATTGAGTGTTTGTTAAAATAAAATAGCAAATATAAATAATAAAAATATTTATACCGTTATTAAAAAATTAATTATCTAATAGTTTTCTATAAAGTTGTATTTGTTTATATTACACCTTATTTAATTGAAAAGTATATAAAATTTCCTGTTTTTAATGGATTAAATGTATTTTTAAAATCTTGTTAATTAAAAAATACGTGAATTTTTATATTTTTATTCTCATTCTACAATCACGCACCTTTACAATAATTGTGATAATATATGTAAAAGATAATTTATCCAAATATCATGTTTAAAACCAAACCCATTAGCTATAGATAAATAAATGGTCAACCAGATGTTAGATCTCAAACAATATCGTCAAGTAAAACACAAATTCAAACTAGGGGGAGAAAAAATAATTCCCTTCGTTTATCTTCTTCTTTCCATTTAGAAAGTGGGTGACATGAATTAAGACCTCTCTTAATTAATATGGTAAGTGACCTATTTCACCAAAGGATGCTAGTTATATTTATAATGATTCATAGAGGGAATAAAAGCAAGGGTGAGTGAATAATCTTGATGTATAATGTGTTTACTTGAATTCTACTCCATTAGATAGATTGATAATGAGGGTTATATGGTAGTGTTTAAGTGATAATATTCTAGAACTAGTTTTTATGGAGCAATAACTTTATTGTATAATGTATTCACTTGGACCTTATATTTATCTTGTAATAATAACTGAATAATATTAATAAATAAAAAATTTAATATTATTGCATTTTAGTTTTAAAGAAAATAACAATAAAAGCTCAAATAAAACCCTAAGACTACATACCACTTGTGTCTGTTATCCGGTTCCTTACTCTCTTTTTTTGTTTTTTAAATAAAATCCTCTATCTTCTTCTACTAACTTTAGTTTAATAAGATTTTGAAAATAATTAAGTTCTTATCTTATTTGCTACCACTTAAAAAGGTATGCTCTTTAACTTTTTTCACACATAGACTATGGAATCATTATTTACGTGATAAGACCTGATTCTTTTCAAATTATTACTGGTTGGTTCAGTGTTAGTGAAGCTATAAGTTTGATATTGATTATACATTTACCATAATGTTTTGAACAAAGATGTAGAAAAAATATAAGTTCTACAGGATTCTTACCTAATAGAATCTATAAGGTACTATATGATAGGTTTGGAGAACAAAATATTGATAACCGTACCTACAAAGGAAGGTATATATAGAGCTTCATATTTTATTCACTTTGTACCCGCTCACCCTAAATAAAAGTATTGTGAATATTTATACTATCTTTACAATTTAATATATATGTGTCCTACTTTCCTTACTTTAGTATTGATTGTACTTTAATGTATTTATTCTAGTTTAGATGCATTTTGGCGTCTGATCCCTCATTAATTTGTTTTCATTTTTCTTTGTTAATAAATTATTTTTGAACTTAAAAGAATATTATTTTCATACCTATAATTTCATGCGCAAAGAAAGATACATAAAAAATAAAGTCTATTATGAATATGGGGACTAGACGGACTGAGTGAAATTTTAAAAGGGTTATTACTTGACATCACTTGGACTCCTAGCATAAATTCTTTGACTTACTAAATAATATACCTTTATATATTATAATATTTTGTCATATTTCTAGTACTATATGAATACTAAATATTTTGGCCAAAAAATAAAAAAGAATACTAAATTTTCAAATTTTGCAAACCTGTAACTCAAAAACTGAACATCGCATAATTATAAACAGATAATTGTATGAAAGCTTCTATTATGAGCAATCTAAAAACTATCATTTTGACATGAAACTATGATATTGATTATTATCCGTTTTTTAGGTATGCTTATTCGACTCTGTTATATTTATGTAGAAACAAAGAACTGTTTTGAGAAAAAATAATAAAAAATTTCAAAGGAAAATAGGAAAATTTGATGATTTTCCTTTAATCTTTTCCTACGTTAATCCTTTATTTTCACAATCCTTCTATTTCTTCTGATGCTCTTTTATTCATAATAGTCTTCACACTTATGAATTTATTTAGTCTTATCCTTAATGATAGTTATATTTTGTAAATATATTCTTAATTTTATCGTTTACTTAAAATTTTATAAACTTTTCATTATTTATAAATTTTCATAGCTCGTAAAGTTTGAAAAATCGTTACTAGAAACTACAAGAGATAAAACAAAATATTATATTATATGATAGTGAGTTGTTCGATGGTCTCAAAAGTCTGCGTTTTCAGGTCAATTGTAACTCGGTTCGTAAGCTATGGTTGCTTTAGATTTTACTTGGTTCGAGCAGTCTTGGACGTGTACTAAATCTTATTTTTATACTCATTAGGTCGGTCTAGGTTCCACAGCAACGGTTTGCTTGTTTACTTCTACGTCAGGGCAGATTCACTTACTGGAGATAACATCTTAGTCCCTGTCAATGTAAAACTAATTCTACACATGTTTCAGCAAGGCACGGACACGGACCGATTTTTTTATAGTAGTTATCCACGGTGAACTTCTTTCTTCCTAAGCGATGGTGGACCTTAGATTATCGTATTCACAATCCATTAGAATACATTATCTTGTCTAAATTTCTATTTCGATACTGAGGTAGGTTATACTTTCATTAGGTTAAGTAAAAGATAACAAATTTTGTCCTTGATTTTTCCCAATCTGCCTGTCTCTCTTTGCATATAGTTACTAATACTTAGTATGAATGCAAAATAACTAAATTCGCTCAATATAAAAGCTTGAGTTATTTAAGTAAATTTATTTAATTGAGCTCAAATTTTTAATGTTTTATGGGTCGAGTTAAGCATGTATTCATAGCAAATTTCATTGAATTCTATGTAGATTTAGAATTCAATATAACTATTAGATTCAGAATTCAAGCTATGGGATTCCGTGGACTCATTAATTGACATTAATTGTTAGCAAGAGTCCTCTCTATAAGGGATAAGAACATTATTTAGTTCAAGTTGATGAAATCATTATTATGTGCTTACTTAAGTTGTGTATCCCTTAATTTTAAATGATAAATATGGAAAAGGAAAGTCATGAATTTCAAGTAGGAATCTTGTTTTTCTCAATATTAAGAGACAAATAGTGTCAAGTAATCAAGTAGTTGATATAAATTACAAAGATTAGATCTGGATATCAATCTAATTTTATTTAGTATGGAGGCTTATTAGAAACAAATGAGATATTTTTTACAAGGCTCCTAGATTATTGATACATCTTAGGCAGACAAAAGTTCGTTCCATAATACTTTAATAGAATAAAAATATATAATAGAAGAAGATAAAGTAAATAAAGAGCGAATAACTAATGTAATAAGTATTTTAAAAGCATATATTTAGAAGGTGGAGTTGAATAAAGTTTTATTGGCTTGATATAATTGATAAACAACAAGAGGTTTTAAAATTATCAATTTTCATTTAGTATTAATTTAGGATATCTATTTTTTCAATTGCTACTTATATTTGATATTTTTATAAAAACTTGATTCATTAAAATAGTTTCAAAAGAAAAATAAATATTATATATTTACTTTGGACATAGAATTGTATATACTCATAAAAAAATCATTTCAGTGAATAAAAATCTTTCATGTGAGCAAATGAACACCCCTCAAAAGTCATAATGTGACGAATACACTCTCAAGTATACTAGATCATCCTCATATAAATCCTCAAACAAAATCCTAAGCTTCATATCAATAGTAGGCTGCTTGCTCTAACTTTAGTACCAATCTAATCCACATTACGTTCATATCAGGTTAGTAGACCTATAGCAATCAATGTAGTTAAAATCGGATTGAATGGGACAAATTAATTGGGAACTAACTTGTATGTTGGCATGATCAAGGTTGAAACTTGAAAGGTACGTGAATGGGGGAATCTAAAAAAACCCACTTGTCAACTTTAGTTTTCAACTAAACTTTGCTTTGTCGAATTTAAAACGTAAGTATTTCGTACTTGAATTTTATCTATTTTTGTAATTGATTACTTAAAATTTTAAATTATCAATTTGATACATGAATTTTGCACATTTTTGCAACTAGTTACCTAAGCTTTGTCCCATTTTATAATTAACAACCTTAACATTGCCTATTTTAGTAATTAACTACCAAATCTGGATACTATAAATGATTTTGAAAAGTTTACAAATAATAAATTAGTACTTTTAAACTTCAAATAATCAATCGTAAAAATGAGCAAATTTAGATATAAATCCAATATCTTTCAATTGTTGAAGATTTACATATAAGAGATAGGACAACTTCACTTCTTAGTTCCCGATATGGCACCTTTGTCTACTCATGATTTATTTGGGATGGGTCGATTCTTTGATAATAATAGTTATCCATGTCAAATATCTTTGTTCTTAAGCGGCATGGGACTTTATATTGCATTCATAATCCATTAGGTTCTATTGTTTTTTTTCTAATTTTCATTTGATAGTAAGGTAGTTTAAGCTACTTATATTTTCATTTGTCGATCATACATATAATTTCATCATTAAAGAATAATTACTATTTTCATTTGTCAATCATACATATATTTTCTCAATTTATTTTATCTATTTGCATAAAGAATAATTACTATCACTTAATATGAGTATGAAAGAACTAAACTGGCTTAATATTTACCTAAGTCAAGCTTGGGCCATTCAAGAAGACTTGTTAAGTTAAGCTCAAATTTTGACTATTTTGACATAGGTCAAGCATGACTAATAAGAACCTAACCTTAGGTCCAATTACAAGAGCTAAGATGCCTAAACTCTAGAACCTTACACGGAGGATTTTGTCTAATTAACTAGCCAGGGATGAAACTATGCTCTTGCAAATTATGAGTTATATCATCTTTTGAGCTACAATATTCCCTTAATATTTTTGCATGTATGGGAAGAACTTGATAATTCGACTTGTAGTGGCCTTCTGAACAAACTTTAGGGCATTAGCAACTTTAGCTAACTTGATTAAGGATCCCAACGTGGCCTTGTATTTGACCTTCCCAAGTAAGAGCACCAATTTTTTTCCCTACACTCTAACTTATTTAACCCCAGCTCACCATCCTCTTAGTAATCTAACCTCATAATTGACTTACTCATTTGGTCGACTAATCATTCGACTCAGCCTAGTACTATTTTGTCTTCTTTGGCCAAAGCATTTGCCTATCCTATACCTACACGTTTTCACTAGCAACAATAGTAATGGGATTCTAGATTATTCTTTTGTATTTCTTTACCATTTCACCCTTTTACAATGATATGACAATTGTATAAATTACTCTTTTGAGTTGTATTACTTTTGTTCTTCTGATTTTGTCCTTTAACCTAGTGGACTTACTATAAATAGTTTACTCTTTTGCAAGCCACATCATCTATTATTGAATATAGAATATTTTCCTTGTTTGCTTATGAGTTTTCTCTTAAGTTACTTTTGTCTTATCAATACTTAGCAAAGGCTGTGGCAAGAAACCTTAATTTTTTTCTTGGTGACTCATATCTAAGTAGAGATTAGGTTGTATTATGCTTTAATGGTGCATAATAAGCACTTAAGCAGCTCACATTTAGCTAAAACCCTACCAAAACCCCTTTATCATTTCTTCCATACTTGAAAGGACCTACCTATTTTTAGATCGTTAGATTGATGTCTTAGTGATTCTTCCTCCTAAGATCATCATCCTATTGTAATATCAGAGCACAAGGTTACATCTTGGATGTGTTGTTTGTATGAGTTGCAGCTTATGTGTTTGTGTTGTAAATTGCTTGTTGTGTATGTTTGTATGTAGTATTGGAGTTGAGTATTATCTTAAAGTTTTGAAATGTTCTACGTGTCACTATTTTGAAGGTTCATGAATCACATTGGTGTTGAGTGTTAGCGGAGTTGTGAGTGCATATATTGAAGTAAGACCGGTATTTAATGTACATTGTGAGAGTTAAGTGTTGTTGGTGTTTAAGTTGAGTGTTGTGAAGTTCTTAGTTGAAAGAATAGAGAGAAGATGTCAAACCCTAATTGATAGGAATCGACCAATTGGACCACAGACCTGATCTTGAGCACAAGGGCTTAAGAGCTTGGTAAGGCGCATTCTTTCATCCCAACCCACATCAGAAGAGTCTGAGCTGCTACACTTTACCGATCTATTGTCAATCCTGAGCCGAGCTCTCTTGTGCTTATCAATTGTCTTTGAGTGTCGACCTAAGTAACACTCAATCAATAGCTTGGCTTACCCACTCACTAGCTTAGCCAACCTGTCTCTGAGTTATTTAGAACATATTCAAGCTAAATTCACCTCGAAAGAGTCTACAGCTTAGCTTGGAAATAGTTAGGTTGATTGTACTCCCTTATTTGTTCTGCTAGAAGCATTGCTACTGACTGCCAACTATGTGTCCAAACGACCATGTGATGGGATTTACTGCACCAATCCAATGTTTTCTTGATTTTTCATTAATACTGTTTTACATTCCTTATATTTTACTTCTTTTAGACAATACTCTTTTTGTCTTTTCCATTTTTAGAAGGTTTCCCTAGATTATTGAGTATAAACACCCTTGTATTTTGTAGTTGCAACATCAAAATCATCTTTTATTAGAATATACTACATTTTCCTTATAAGCTATTGTGCTTACTTTCCCCTTAACTCTTATCCTACCCTTTGAGCAAGATTAAGTGGTGAGTGACCTCACTGAGCTGCTTATGCATCACATTGAGCTAGTTTGTGAGTTTACGAAGGTTCCTTTTTGTGTCATATCCTTAGGATCGTTCATGGGATTTTGCTTCTTTTCTCCTTCTATTTTGCATAATTCATCTTCTTTTGAAGCTTTTGGCAAGCTTGGACCCACCACTAGTATGGCCAACCTTATCCGTCCTTGGCACGGCCATTCATCTTGGTATCAAAGCGAAGGTTTGATTGGGCTAAGCCACTGTTGTGTCAAGTTCTTGCATTGTTACGTTAGTTGTTGTTTGTATTTGAAGCATATTGAGTATTAAAGTAGTTGTTAGTGTTCAAGTAAGTAGTATAAGTAGTTTTTTAGCTTTGTTATAATAGAAGTTGTGCAACACTAAGTTCTACTTTGTTTTGAGTTGTGAAAAATAGAGCAAGTAGTAGTTATGTAATTCTTTGTGAAGATCAACCTAGTTAGATGTAGTGTTGAGCTGTAATAAGAACCGTTGATTCCTGTTCGAAGAAAGTTGATCATGTTTTGAGTAGTTAGTGTGTTGACTATTTAAGGATTGTAAGTGCATTGCTATCTGGGAGATATAAGTGTTATTTATTTGCTCAAGTACAAGGACGAGTAAGATGACTGATTCAAGTGTCAATGTTGATATTGAGGATGATAATGGTGGTATTGTCCATAATAGCCGACAACCCCAAAATACCTCTAGAAATACTAACAAGTGATTCGGCGAAATGGCTAACTGAATAGTTGATTTGACTAAAGTTGTTCATGTATTGCCCTTCTGACTTATTGAGGATGTATAAAATACTCCTCAAGTTGCCTTAGAGATTGGGAGAGTTCTACAAGGTGCTAGACCTATAAGAGGAAAGAACCTAACTTGACAATATTTAGGTAGAGGAGAAGGAGAACTTGTGTAGAGAAGAATTAACTTAGGTAAATTGGATGATGATGCGTCTCCGAGGTCGGATATACGAAGAAGCACTACAACGAAGCAAACGAAAGAAACAGAAGAAAAGCTAGCAAAGTTCGGGTAGTTATCTAATGGATATGACTCACTATTCGATCTTATTCGGCTTATAATCTACCGGATGTGACTCATCGGTTCGAATTGAAGGGTTACTTGTCATTATTCTTTGTGAAAGGGAATAGATAAGAGTTGAAGGATAATGAGAACACTCTCGAAGGATAATGAGAACACTTTCAAAGGAAACGTGAATAATTTCTCTATTGATGATTTATTGTCTGCGTACAAATAAATGGGGGTTTATATACCTGTCCATTAGGGCTACTTTACATGTATGAAAAGACAAAATAGTGTTCTTATAATTAGGTTATATCATATATACTAAAAAGGGTAAAAAAGATAAAAAATATTCAGTACGGAAAAGTAACGAATTCTTATGGAATGTTGTAGCAGAAGATATGTGTCGTTTAATGGCTGGATGTAAAAAATATAGTATAAGGTGGTGAAAAGAGAAAAGAGGAGCAGCAGTCAAGGGTTGACCTGATCTAAATCAGGTTGGAGCCCAGTCAATCTAGGTGTAGAGTAGTTAGCTTGAGTTAGGGTCGGGCACTTGTGATCTGCTTGGGAGTTGCGCTCAGATATTCTTGGAGTTGCCTCTTTGAATGTCTTATCATAGTACAGCTAATGGGCAAAAGCAGCTTTGGTGTACTCGAGGGTTTGACAATCAGGTTGGTAAGGGATCAGTTTGGAATAGGAATCTTCATCTTAGATTAGATTTGAGCTAGTATCTTTTGAGTGAGTTCTTGGAGTCCTCTAGCTCGGCTACAAATAATCGGTTTAAGCGGTTGATTCCTATTTGATGAAGAGGACAAATCCCAGCTCAAGAAGACTAAGTGACCGACTATGTAAAACTTCAAGTTTCGAGCTTCAATGAAATCGGAGATGTAGACTAGTATCTTAACTGGGAAGAGAAGGTGCAAAGAGTCTTTTATTATTATTTATACGAAGACCGATAAAGTTAGAACTGTTGCCATTGAGTACTCCAGACATACTGCGATGTGGTAGAAGAACTTTTAGGCCATGCATAGAAGAGATGGATATAGAGAAGTCAACACCTAGCTCGAGATGAAGAGGGTTCTTGAGCCAGATTTATGCCAGATACTTATCTGCAAGATACTTTTGCTTGGCTTTAAGAGCTGAGGCAAGGAAGCAGTACTCTTAATAAGTATGTGAGAGAATTCTAAATACTCATGATTCGTTGTGAAATCAGTGAGCCATAAGCCCAGACAGTTTTAAGGTTTCTAACTAGATTGAGAGCATAAATCCGAGGTGAGGTAAAGCTACAACATTTTGTGACTTTAGATGAGGCTATAAGAATGAGTTAATATGTGGAAAGGTAGAGAAGGAATAAGCCGACTTGACCTCCAATAAGCCAACCTGCCTATAGTAGCAATTGACCCCAACAGAGTACTAAGTCTAGTAGGAGGACTGATGTTGTGACCGAGCAGAAGGGTCGTTTTGTAGACTAGGAGATGCCCTAGAGAACATTTGAGAAAGAATAAGGTCTAGATAAAAGATATGGCTTTAAGTGTTAAGGATTTGGGCACATGACTAACTAATGTCCTAACAGATGAACCACGATCATCAAAGGTGATGCTCTAAGGATTGAAATAGATAGTATGGATAAGGAGCTTGAAGAAAAAAAAAAAAGGAATTGGAAAAGAACATAGGGAGTAATGAGGAGCTAGTCGAAGAGGATGTATTTGTCGAGGACTTGGACAAGCATACTTTGGTTGTCTGACATGTAATAAGCATAGAACCCTCTATTGAGGAAGAGCAAAGAGAAAACCCTTTTGACATCACCTACAAGGTGAATGAGTAAGTATGTACGCTAATAGTGGATAGTGGAAAGTGTACTAATGTAGCATCTGCTAACCTAGTTTGGAAGCTCAATTTGCCAACCTTATCACATTCTAAGCCATACAAGTTGTGTTGGCTAAATGAGAAAGGGAGCACTATATGTTACTCAACAAGTCCTACTGCCAATTTCAATTGGGAATTACTCTGATGAGATTCTTTGTGACGTATTACCCATGTGTGCATCACATGTATTGCAAAGCCGACTTTGACTTTTTTTATCAAAGGGTCATTTATGATAGGTTTTGGAATACATATATGCCCAAGAAATATACAACAAAGATCACTTTGAGCCTTATGACCCTTAGCCAAGTAAGCAAGTTATAAATAAAATTAGCACGAGGATTAAAGAAGACTTTGGTTTTTAGTTGAATCGAACTCTAAGAAGCCCTCAAGTTTGACATGCTGACCTTCCTGTTGACAAGAAGACTATTGGAGTTGAAAGAGCAAGTTTTGCCACCTAAATAGATCTGAGAACTATTGTATGGATATTTTAACCTATTTCCCGAGTAGTTACCTGTTAGATTGCTCCCTATTTGAGGAATCAAACATTGCATGGATCTGGTACTTGGTATAACCCTACTAAACAAGCCATTTTATCAAATGAATCCTAAGCAAATTGTCGAGCTCTAAAGGCAAGTCAATGAACTGTTGGAAAAGGGTTATATAAGAGAAACTCTCAATCCTTGTGTTGTACTTGCATTGCTTGTGCTGAAGAAGGATGGTATATGGCGAATGTGTGTAGATATTAGAGCTGTGAATAAGATTACAATCAAATACAGGTGCCTTATCTTGAGGCTAGATAACATGTTAAACAAATTGAGTGGTGCTAGAATATTCAGTAAGATTAACCTGAAGTCAGGATCCCACCATATTCACATGAGATAAGGGGGTGAGTGGAAAATTACATTGAAAACATAGCATGGTTTATACGAGTGGATGGTGATGCCATTTAGGTTATCAAACACTCTAAGCACTTTTATGAGGTGGATGAATCATGGTTGGAGAGACCTAATCGAGAAGATTGTTATAGTCTGCTTTGACGACATCCTTGTATATAATGCCAACCTGTCGAGCCATATTGATCATCTCTAAGCAGTTTTTGATGTTCTTCGAGCAAAGAAGTTATTTGGAAATTTGAAGAAATGTTATTTTTTCCAAGAAGAAGTAGTCTTCCTTAAATATGTTGTGAGTGGAGGAGGACTATGAGTTGATGATGAGAAGATTTGACTTATTGTAGAATGGACGACCCTAACTACATGTGCTAAGGCGAAAAGGTTTCATGGACTAACATCCTTTTATTATCAATTTATTAAGGGTTTTGACACCATTGTTTCATCCTTAACTAGGCTAACGAAGAAGAATGTGGAATTCAAGTGGGGAGAGAAAGAACAAAGAAGCTTTGTCGAGATGAATGAGAGATTGACCTCTACGCTTGTGTTAGCCTTACCTGACTTCGAGAAAATATTTGAGCTAGAGTGAGATGTATCAAGTGTTGGTACGGTGCTGAGGAAAAGGGGCCGACTTGTTGCATTTCATAATGAGAAGTTAAGGGGACTCGATAGGAATCAACTTTTGACTATATCCAAGTCGAGGCTGACCTATTCTAAGTCGGGGCCAATTAACTCTTTCCGAGGTCGAGCAGTTGCCAGAAGGACGAAAGGAATAAAAGGAACCACTTGGCATCAAGCCTGTCATTTATTGAGAAGTTAAGAGACCACATAACTAAGCACTCAAGACCAAAGAACCATTCAGCGCGACATGGAGAGTCTAGTGCCGACTAACTTTAGAACTCAACTGTCACGCCCCGAAGCGGCAGAGTCGTAACAGCCCCGTCGTGTAAACCACCCTAAGAAAGAAGTTGGCCTCACAACCGCTATCCTAGACCTGATCTACACAAGGCGTCCACAACTAACCCGCTTTGAAGTAGACAATTTGTAATTTAAATAAATCATTTACCTATAAAAGTGAGGAATTATATATATATGTTATCATTCAATTATTGCAGTTAAAGTTTACAACATTTCTCTATAGTATATTCCCTAGTTATTACATCACTCGGAAATGAAAAATAATTCTAAAATAAAAACTTAGACCTTAAAATATGTGTTTATTCTTCAATGTTTTTCCTCACTCCCCAGGATCCAGCAGTTGCTAGCTTCGGAGTAATTGGTTGCCGCTTCTTAGCCAGCACCTGCACGATGTCTATAGGGATGTGAGCAATCACAGCTCAGTAAGTTAGGACGGAGGACTTAAAACTATACCATACACACAACAAGGTTTTCAATCACTTATTTGGTGCAATGCATGTGCAAGCAAATGCCATCGCACGACGTTGTCCGGCCCGTCGTGAGATTAGAGAAATTGCGCCCACTCTAATCCAAGTTGAGGAGTTACCGTTAATGCAACAGCTCAAGACCAAACCCAGGCTTGTGTAATGGAGACCTTGCTCCTCCCGCGACTACCTTCGAACTACTGTCTTCACCCCCGCCGCGACCTCCTCTCCTGTCACTTAGTTCGACTGAGGATGAAGAAGGGACCATTTTGCAATCCTGCGCTATCCCTTCCGAAGGGGTCGGTATTTGGCCGGAGAGTCCTAAATCCCCTAACGGGTTGCCATGCATGTTCGATTATGATTACTGGTCGTATATTTAATTAAGTCCAGTTTAAGGTGATCGATCATTTCATACAATTCATATAATATGTGCAGAGCAACAAACAGAATCATGGCATCACCCATAATCAAGCACATGCATACATTCAACTATCTAACAAGCACAACCAAGCATAATCTTAAGCCTCCCAAAATACAGCAACGTATTAATCCTAATTTACCTCGACTCCTCGCTCGCTCACTCGAGGTCCGATTTGCTCAGGCCATCGCCGATTATCCCTATAACACGAACGTGGTTTCAGCTTTTCATATAACTGTTATAGGTTCGTTTTATCATATAATGCTTATTGTTAGGTTTTGTTTACGGTTTAATATGCCTAATTATCTATGTATTAAGTCTTTTATAATTATTTTAGGTTTAGGTTTAGGTTTAGGTTCGGTTTTCGCATCGATTTCTGAACCAGGTTTTTAGTTCGATTTTTAAGTAATGTTTTAGATTCCAACCCTAAAAATCCGTTTCAACCTATAATGTGAAATTAATCACATTACTTCCCGATCTCCTATATACCATTATTACCCCTAGTCAGTATTTTATTTCATCCGGTATACTTAAATCCCTATTTGTGTACCGAATTTACTCCTAATGTGAGAAATTTTTACATTTTTCATATAATTATATAAATTCAAGTTTCTTATCAGATTTATTATATATCCCTATTATTTATATAATATCAATTTTTATCCTAATATTTTCTATTTATTATATTTTCAAAAATTACACATTATGCATTATTACACATTATGCATTATTACATATTATACACATAATGCATTTCTAATATTTCTATTACCCTAATTATCATCTCTAACATAAATTATCACTTCAAAATGTCTAAATTCATCCTAGATCAGGTTTTACACCTAATTATTCTAATTTACAAGATTAACTCATAATTTACTATGTTTTTCTATTACTAATTTACTACATAATTAACCTAATAATTACATCTAACACCCTAAATGCTATAAGTATCATACTCCATCAGATCTTAACATCCTAAAACATGTAATTATTCACTAAATCAGAAATTAATCATTTAATTACATAATTAACCCTAAATTACTCATTTTATGCCTCTTTTTAGAGTCTAAAAATTATCTAAAAATTTTGAAAATTAATTTTTTGAAAAAGGGCTTCATAGCACTGTTCTATGTCACATGAGCATCCTACAGAAAAATTTTGAGCCCCAAACTACATCCCTAAGCCTATTTAATTTCCGGTTTAATCATGCTCGGTTTTGAACAATTTGTTAAGGACCCTATATTTCCAGACATAATTAAACTAAATCAACATTTTTCCCTAAATCTACATATAATAAAACCTCAGAATAACAAGTTTCATAATTTTCTGGGCAAAATAACTAATTTTACAAAATTATACAAGAATCGGGCTGGAATTTGGACTCACCGGTTCAGGTGGCTCCGGCCACCGCGGGCCGCCGTGGCCTTGTCGGCCGGCCTGAGCGCTGCCACCACCGTGTGGTGGTGGTGGCCGTCCACTCCCAGCTCTTCGTTTGGTGTGGGTTCCCTTTAAAACCCCTAACTGCACAGTTTTTCTTATTTTTTTTATTTTTCTGGATTTTCTCTCGAATTTTTGACTCTCTCTAATTTTCTCTGATTTGTATCTGTCCAAATGAGCTTCTGAATTTTTCTTGCTATTTATAGACGAATTTTGTAATTATTATGCATTAATTTGATGAGATTTTGTCCCATTTCCTTCATTTTAGGCTTTTAGTTTGTCAAATTCTTATTGGTTAATTTTTTTCTTTTCAGTCCACGACCTGATCTTGCATCAGCTTATCCTCTTCTGATTTTTTCTGATTTTTTTATAATTATTTTGTATTTTTATTTAATTATTTACTTAGTTTTCGGCCAATTTTAGTAATTACGCGTATTTTTATCTACACGTAAATACATGTAGGGTACACGTGAACATTCCTAAATATTATTTTGGTCATTCTAAAATTTTTAGTATACATATAATCTATCTCTAATAATTTTTCAGTTATTATATTACACTTTTTGCCTTTTCGGTAATTAACAGTTATTATGCTTAAAATTTGAAAATTTTATAGTCTCCTATTTTACTATTTATTTTCTTAAATTTAAGTTTACGGGGTCATTTTTACTAATATTTCTCTCAATAGTTTATAATTTGGGTGTGATCGGATCCTTTAGCCGATCGCCCTAAACCTTGGGTTCTAAGTTCAATCTTACGGTTACTTGGCTGAACTTTGGGGCTTACATCAACAATTATGGGCCAACCTTTTTGGTGTCTTGGCCAAGCACTATAAGACTTTGGGGACTCTTTCCTAAATTGAGACATCCAACTACTAACCCCACTAAGTTCGGATCTTGCTCCTTCCAAGACAGCTCGAATGACTACTTGCCGACTTCTTCTATTAAATGCACAATTTTGTATTCTTGTATACGTTTTTTTTATTTTATTTATAGGCCCAATTCTTTAGGGTTTAAGGCCTTGTACATTATTTACAAATTTGCCACTAGGGTTTAGGACTTACTATAAATAGCAACATTTGTAAATATAGAGAAATAGATAGCGAAGAATATTCCTGCACTTGGAACTTTCCTCTTTCCAATAAGGTTACTTTTGAGCTCTCAGAGCTTGCCTTTTGGCCAGATTATTAAGTGGTGATTAAACTCTTTAATCTTTTCCATGTTCTTATTTATCTTGTCCTCAAGATTGTGGTAAACCTTTCATTTGAGCGAGTTAGTGAGTCGCATTTAACCTCTCATTTGAAACCCTAAGCAACATTTAGTATTCATGAGTCATATCAAACCCTATTTGGAGCTCATTTCCTAGTTATGTTTGTGTCTTCGTGTATAGTATCCATACACATTCACCGTCGAACTTACCCATTTCACTTCTTAGTCATCCTACCCATTTGAACCTCGATAAATCCATTTTGGGTTTGTGATTCGCTACCATATCAAGACCTCAGTTGAACCATTCTGTACTTGATAAGGAACTCCTTGCACTTATTTAAGCTCTTTAAGTGTGATAACGTTACCTACTATTGAGAGAATTTGTTATTTATATAGATCATAAGTCCCTAAGATATCTCATAAGTCAAACTAAGCTGTCTAAGATGCAAGCCTGATAGGTTGAATTCTTAGAAGGTTTCAACTTTGTGATCAAAATAAATAAGTTAAGACCAATGTAGTAGCCAACGCCCTATTTAGAAGACATGTTTTTCTCATGGAGTTGTAGACTAGACTTTTAGGGTTTGCTAACATTAAGGGGTAGTATTAACATGACCTTCATTTTGGTCTTATATATGAAAAATGTGAAGAAAGGAGGATAGGACATTGGATGAGTATCACGTTAAGGATGGATATCCGTTTTAAGATGGCAAGCTATGTGTACTGACTTGTTTTGTGAGGGAGTTGCTAGTAAGAGAAGCTCATAATGGAGGATAGTTGTCAAAATTGCGATTTTAATCATGTGATTCTACAAGTTTATGATTTTAGGTGGTTCTTTCGAGTTAACTCAAGTGCAAAATTTTTTTTTGTATAGAAACTTACGTTTTTAATTAAGTTTACATATAAACTCGATAGAAACTTATATTATTAACTGAGTGTATCGATTCTACATATTTGAGTTGAATGAACTAAAAAATTAAAGAAAAAAATAATACAACTAGCCTTTTACAAGCCATTAACTATTAAAGCATTACAACATCTATTTTATTCTATCCTATTCCAATTTTTTATTTCTTTCTTCTTTCCTTAATCTTTTATTTTATGTTCATAACTTTTATTTAAGTTTCAGTTCTAATAATAAAGTTTATAAAGAAAACTATATACTTTATTTCATATAGTCAATAGTTTAAAATGAGTTGAAATGTTTGTTTTTCTTTAATTTATAGCTTTTAAAAAAAAATTGAGAAAAAGTTTAGTTTCAGCTCTATTTATCTTTCTTCCGAACATGTTAGATCATATATTAAGAATTTTTAAGAAAAAAATTAATTTCTTCATTTTTAAAAATTTTTATTGTGTATTTTAAGTTTTGAATAACTACTATAAGTATATCCATAATTTTTAAAAGTTATTTTACATAAGTTATATAAATTTACGTTTCTATGTTTTGATTTTATGTTCTAATTTTGCAAACCCTCTAATGTTTTTAGGTAGAATTGGAATTGCGAGTTTGATAACCTTTGGACCTTTTGGGCACTTTGTAGAGAAAAGGACGTTTGAGCTATTGAACGTAAGGTTTTATTGCCCTAAGATGAGGTAGGATGTATGCTGTGTGGTTGGGAGTTGTGCAACCTGAAAGAAGGCAAAGAATCGAGTTAAACAAGAGAGAGTGATGCCTCTGCCTGTCCCTACGAGACCATGGGTTGATCTAAGCGTGAACTTTATCCTCAGATTATCCTAAACCGTCTAATGCAAAGATTATGTGATGATCGTGGACAGATTCAACAAGTTGACATACTTTATGCCTTGTACTAAAACTAACGATGCTTCGACTATTGCTTCTTTGTTTTTATAAGAAATAGTTCACTTACATGGAGTGCCAAGGAGTATAGTGTCAAATCAAGACCTAAAGTCCTTAAGCTATTTTTAGAGAACACTTTGGCATTAAATGGGAACCAAACTACTTTTCAATACTTCTTGCCATCCCCAAATTAATGGTTAAACAGAGGTCATCAACCACACCTTGGCTTCATTGCTCTGAGCCGCAGTGGCTAAGAACCTAGCCGATTGGGATGTATGCCTATTAGTAGTAGAGTTTGCTTACAATAAAACAATATATGCCACTACCAGACATACACCATTTAAGGACATCTATGACTTCAACCCCGAACTCCCCCTTGATCACCCCTGAACGCCATCACTCAACTTAGAAGACCTCGAAGCAAGAACCGGAGTTCAATCATTCCAACAAATCTACTAAAAGGTTACTTAACAAATCGATCAAGTTGCAAAGAAGTTGAAGGACAAAGGAAAGGGAAAGAAGACTAAGCAATTTCAGCCCAATCACTTAGTATGGTTACATTTGAGCAAGGAAAGATTTTCAAGCAAGAGGAAATGTAAGTTGTTTGCCTAAGCCGAAAGACCATTTAGAATACTCTAAAGGATCAATGACAATGCCTATTAAGTGGAGCTACCTAAAGACTTTACATTGTCCTATGTATCCAACATTGTCAACCTTAGCCCTTTTCGACTAGCAGAAGAGTAGAATGAAGATTAGCCAAATTTGATCCCAAATCCTAGTCAACCCTGATGGGATGATAGGAATTGAGCAACCGAACTATTGACTTAAGCCTAAGCATGAAGGCTTGAGAGCTTAGCAAGGCGTGTCCTTTCATCCTAACCTACACTAGAAGAGTTCAAGCTGCTACTCTTTATTGATCTGTTGTCAATCCTGAGTTGAGCTTTCTTGCGCTTATTAATTGTCTATGAGTGCCAACCTGAGGAGTGCTCAACAAACAACTCGGCTCACCTACCTACTGACTTGGCTAACTTATCTTTGAGCTGTCCATAACATATTTGAGCAAAATTCACCTTAGAAGAGTCTACAACTCAGCTTAACAACAGTTAGGTTAACCATACACCTTTATCTGTTCTGTCAGAAGCATCGCTATTGATTGCCAGCCATATATCTAAATGACCACGTAATGGGATTTGTTGTACTAATCAATTGTTTTCTTGATTTTTCATTAATGCCCTTTTACATTCCTTGTATTTTACTTCTTTTAGACAATACCATTTTTATCTTTTCCATTTTTAAAAGGTTGCCCTAGATTATTGAGTATAAATACACTTGTATTTTGCAATTGCAACATTAAAATCATCCTTTATCAAAATGTACTGCATTTTCCTTATAAGCCACTATGCTTACTTCCCCTTTAACCCTTCTCCTATCCCTTAAGCAAGGTTACGTGGCGAGTGATCTCATTAAGCTGCTTGTGCGTCACATCGAGCTAGTTGATGAGTTTATAGACGTTTCTTAGTGTATCATATCCTTGGGATCCTTCGTGAGATTTTGCTTGTTTTCTCCTTCTATTTCACGCAATTCATCTTCTTTTTAAGCTCTTAGCAAGCTTGGACCTACCATCAATACAATTTACCTTCTTCGTCCTTGGCACAGCCTATCACCAATGTTCATAGTAGAGTAGAAGACGATGAAAGTGATGCTCCTAAGTAGAAAGGGAATGCCAATCAAACCACTAAATCTACAAATGAGCAAATATAAGAAATGACTAATATGGTAGCTAATGTAGGTGTTACTATGCAAAGATTAATAAGGAATTGACCTATTAATGTTTTCTAAGAAGATAGATGAGTTAATCAAGGTAGATATGAAATGTATGGAAATAGAGAATGACGGAATATGTTTGAAGACAAAGAAAGAGTGAACCCAGCTTAGAATGATCGAGATGGTGGAGTTAAGTGAGATAGAGAAGCTCCAAGACGAGTGAGGTTGGAAGAACTTATTTAAGAAGCTGAAGATAATTTTGAAGAGAATTGTGTAAGGGAATTATGAGCTTTGAGAGGACTAAAGAATGTTAAGATACAAGTGCCTTCATTTGTAGGTAGTAGAGACACAGATGACTACTTAAAATGGGAAGATAAGGTAGATAAGTTGTTTAAGCGCTAACACTATGATTAGGCCTTGAATGTGTGACTGGCTACTATAGAATTCACCCATTGGTTGTTCTATGGTCGAAGAACTTGTTGAGGACTTAAAGGAGAAATGGTGAATGCAAGATTAGGTAATGGATTGAGATGTAGCATTCATTAAGGAGGAGATTTGTTTGTGAGTATTACATACACGATGCTTCAAATAGCTACAGACCTTGAGGCAGGGAGGAATTTGTGTAGATAACCATAGGAAGGACTTTCAGATGTTGATGATTCAATGTGAGATCAAAGAGTTAAAGGAGAGAACTATGGCTTATTTTATTGCTGACTAAAATATGAAATTGCATTTGTTGTTGAGTAACGTAATTTGAATACCTTGGATGATGCAATTTGGGTGGCTTTGAGAGTTAAATAATAGAGGTGCAATAACTCAAACAATGTGCCTATGTCAAGGCTAGCAATAACGAGTAGATGACTTAAATTAAGTTAAGAAGGAGGCTACCATGCTCCATTTGTGGAAAGGAATAAGTGCTAAGATGGTTATGTGGAAATGCTATTGTTTCTAAACCTAAGCAAAGGAAAGAGATTGAAAAAAAAGTCCTAAAGATAAGCTAGATTAAGTGCTTTGAGTGTCTAAGCTTTGGATATATTGCTTCTTAATGTTCGAATAGAGGAGTTATGATCTTGAAGGGAGAAGAACCAAGCTTAAGGCCGACAGTGCTAAAAAAGAAGAAATTGAAGACAAGATATAGAGCTTAGAGGAGGCTGTAGAGGAGTATCATGATGATAAGGATGTAGCAGTATATATCGAGTAAGGTAGTACTTAAGTATGATACCAAGGAAGGTGTTAAGTATAGCACTAACATAAGAGAATGAGTGGAGAGAGTTTTTGCTAGTCCCAATGAACAATTAAGAAGGGAAGAGGAAGAAGAGGGTGAAGGGTTTGAATTGATTGTTACTCCATAATTTCATATTTTAACTCTAATCACTTCTTAATGTTGAAGATTAACAGTGATCATTAAACTTATTCTTATTCCTAGCATATTAGAAATCTACCAAATTTAGATTAAATATTTACATGTGAAAGCTAATTCAATGTTTTTAATTTGATCCTTAGATCTAAGTTTTGATTCTTATAAGTTCTTATATACTTCTCTTTAATTAATCATGGTTCAAAACAACAATTATGTCACTATAACTATTAAAGTATTGAAAAATAAAAAGATAAGGATCAGAAAATCAAAAAACAATATGCAGTGGCTCTACCTTATGCATTGGTCCATTCTTCTATCATTGAATGCTAGGGATTAGGTCCTCCACACCTGAGTATCCACTATTTGAAAGAAATCAGAATAAGGTTATGTAACGACCCAACCAAAACTCCTCCCATTAAGATATTGTCTGCTTTGGCATGGAACGCTACGCAATTTTGTCCCCTAGTAGAGCAGCTTCTCAGAAGGTAACCTATCTGGAGATTGCTCTAACCTGAGCATGCTTAACTTTAGAGTTTTGACATACTTTAAGCCGTTACACTACGAGGTTTCTCGATGATTAGAGTTTCTTCTCTTAGCATGTAAGGGGTATTACAATTCACCTCCTTTACAGAACTGACTTCATCGTCAATTTCGTTACATAAGTCTAGGATCATTACCAAGTAAGGACCTAGTTAGAACTTCTCTCACTGAGGTATTGTTCGCTTTGGCATAGAACGTTACATGGTTTTGTTCCTTGGTGTAGTGCTTCCCAAGAGATCACCAATCTTGAGATTGCTCCAGCCCGAGCATGCTTAACTCCGAAGTTTTGACATACTCTAAGCCGCTACACTAAATGACACCTCGATAATTAGAGTTGCTTCCTTTAACATGTAAGGGGTATTACGGTATACAATTTCTATAACTCTGCCTTGCCTCCTTATTCCTTACAGTAGGAGTAATTGCAAATCTATAGAATCTTCCACACTATTTTATCATATAGTATTCCATTAAATTTAAAGAGTTTAATTACTCTTTTTAAGGATTACAATGTGATTCTTTTTGCTTTAACTCAAATACTCTTTTCGACAATGAGTATGACACTTTAACTCATAAACTTCTTAGAGAATTATGATCACATAAATCACTTGTTTTACTTAATCACTATATTCTTATTAGTAGTCTTCCCTTATATCTTTTTCTTCTTGTGTCTTTATATAGACTTACCTCAAATGTTCAATTTGTTGTATTTTTGGTAATAATTGTTATCTTGCCATTGTCTTCAAATCTTTTTATTCCTTATCTCTATTCTATCTTTCAAATATGCTCGATTGTTAAATATATGTGTCCATGGTTCTTTCCTATCTACTAAACATTGTCTCTTCTTTCTTTCTATAAATTATTTCTTATATGATTATGTAAACTGATATGTAAATTATCCTAAGCTTGATAAGATATATTATCCAAATATATCATCTTCTTAACACTGGGTTTTGACCTATAAATTTCTCTTTAGTTTTTATTGTCAACTCTGTTATAGTGCTTTTGATATATTATTCTACTTCTAGCAATGTTCTTAGGACTTTGTATAGCTTTTGCTTATCATGTAGCTTATGATCTTTTACTGTTTCTGACTTTTGTCTCATGCTTTTGGTTTTGAAACTACTTTTGAGTTTTGTCTTATGCTTTGCTTTTGCTATTGAATCTTCATAGTTTATGTTTCTAGAAATTTTTTGTCTTATGAACTTTACTGCTTCTTGTTTCTATTCAAACTTTTCTTTTCTTCCTTCATCTTATCATTTTATGTTTATATTACTTAGTTTTGACAAAGTAGTTCTTTTTTGTATTAGTTCCATTATCTATTCTGAATAGTCCTTTATCACAATCATTCGTTCTTTTACTTCAGTAAATATTCTTTTTCTAATTGCGTACTGAATAACTTCATTAGTAATTTTAAGAACGTATGTTTTGTTATAATTAAAACACTTGTTTAGTAAGTTCTAATAGAATTTATTCCATATCAGATGTAATTCTATGTTCATTATTGTCTTCTTTTGATCAATTAGGGATTTAGCTACCTTTGTTTATATGTGAACTCTTATGTGAAATTAACTTTGTGTATTAAGAAGATTAGTCTCTTGCTTTGCAGCTACAATATCAATAAAAGAAGAATAAATAAACACTTATGACGTCCTTATTACACAATATTAGTGATAGAGAAAGAAACATTTTTATTGATAAGAAATAGCTATCGCTTTGTTTACATATGAAGTATAAAAGAAAACAAAAAATATAATCGACGAGGAGACATTTTGGTCGTTCACAATTCTCACATTTTTTAACTTATATGGTGCTTTCTATTTTCATAATTTCTTGAAGTCGCTTGCATCTCTTTGCACCTCCATGACAACTATGTATCTTTTTCTTCTTAATAGGCTTCTTCCCTTATGGGTAGTGATACCTTAAGGTGTTTCTCTATAAATGTCTCTTCTTTACTTACATGCCCATTGAAGAAGGTTGCTTTAGAATGGTGGAGTTTACAATACATGAATCGATTGTTTATGGTAGGAATGAAGACATCTTGCCCATGCTAGTAACTTTTCATGCATTAATGTCATGTCAAGAGCATTACATTTTCATTATGCAACCATGTCCTTCATAGTAAGAGATAATAAGATATGGGTGCATCGATCACATGGAAGCATGTAAATCTACTAATAAGTCTGACATTAAAGTCTACCTTAAATATCTAAAAGCTATTCAACATAAAATGCAGAATGTCTATTTTGTAGCTTTGGAAGTAGAACATTGGTATAATCTTGAGTGAAGATCTATTGTCACTAAATGTCCTCCTAATAGGGCAACCATTGAAAAGGATTTTCCTATATAGAGGGCAGTTGTGATTAGGATTCCTTAAGTACATATCACCATTAGTAAATGTCATTGAACTTTTGTTCATTGAAATTATTCCCTTTATAGGACATCTTATGGTACGTTTTCTGTATTGACCTTGTACAATCTTCATGAGTGTAATCGCTACCTCAAGCTAAGCATCCTCATCAAAGTCGAGTAAATTAAAGAAGTTCTAAACATTAGAATTCTTCAACAAAATAAAGACAGCATTAGCATCTCCATTTTCTTTAATTTTGAGCTCTTGACCTTTGGCTTCATGTGCTCTAATTGGCTACATGTATGTCTCTTCTGTCTGTATAAGGCCATGGATGATATCATTCATGGCACCATGCTGAGCGTTATGAGCCAAAAGTGGATTATTCTTAACATTGTTGTCTTCACAAATCAATTCCCTTTTCTGAACCTGTTCATTAAATATCTTATTCAAAGTTTAACAATCTTTCGTAGTATGGCTTACACTCTTATGGAACTTGTAAAACATGAGGTTACTCTTTTCTTCATTTATTAGGAAGCGCTCAATCCTTCGAAGTCTAATATTTCTATCACATAATCATGGTAAAGCAGTGCGTACACTTTTCCCATTAAGCATGGGTATGATAAAGACATTTTAGTACTTATGGACTTCTCACTTCTAGGTGTCTTTGCTCTCTTAAGATTCTCCTCTTGAATTGAATTCATTCATAGTGCATGCTTGTTAGATCTTGTATTTTTGCCCTTTTATCATGCAGCCAAATTTTTGGTCCTTCTTACATTTTGAACCAATGTGGTAAATATTCCTTTAATGTAAACCTTAACTAGTTCCTTTTCGTCACAAACATCTTGTATATCGAGAGAGCATTCTCTAAAGAGTTCTATATATTCGTTCAAGTCTTCTTTGGGCTTTTGTTAGATTCACCTTATGTCAATAAGAGTACCCTTTTTTCAGTAGAGAAAAACTTCTCTAAAATCATCTTACACATGCTTCTCCATGAATCAATTAACCTCAGAGGAAGATCGACATACTAAGTATATGTCTTTTTTGTGAGTGACTTAGAGAACTCCTTTAATTTCAAATCATGGTTGAGTCCATACATCTCCAATGTTTCAACAATTTTAACAAGTTCTTTTTAGTACTTCCCTTCTTATTGAACAACATGAATTTTAAGCTCACATAACCCTTAAGATATGGTTTTGTAGCAATATACTGATGGTATAGAAGCTTCAACTCTATTACCCTTGCTATTTTGCCTCCTTCAAAAACATATTCAAATCCTCCTTTGTGACAAATAACTCCCTTTAAGAAGACGTTTTAGTCCCTAATGACATCACAGGAGTAAGATCCATGGGCATTAGATTTATAGGTATGGAATCCATAAATTCGGTGATTGTAACACATGAAGTGACATGTGAAGATGAAGATCCTCAAATCTAGATTCCTAAATTCCTCACTTTAGGATGAGAGTATTGAGTAGTCGAAGGTTCTAATATAGGTTACTCGTCAACTCTAGACACAAGTTACTTAATAGCAAAAAGAAGATCGAGTACTTAAGGAGCTTATTGGATACGTTGTTCCACTGTATTGGCGAGATTTAAAGAAGTTGCACCTTATCGTGTAGCAACTAAGGCAGCTAAAGTAGGTGTACATTAGGTGAATATTGACCTAAGTTTATTCAAAGTTCAATTAGTCACTTGAAGCTCACGCATTACCTACACTATATCAAGTCATTCCTTTAGCACAACATCACCTTGATTTGTACTTGAGGGTAGTGGTGGCGGTGGTGAGACTTGTTCATTCATTTTAATAGTAGTGGTATCGACCTCATAATTGTTATTATTAGTAGGATTGGGTGCTCTTTTTCTTAGAGGTGCCATCATACAGGTGTTAAGTCTTCTCTCCTTAGTAGCATTGCCAAAATGTAGGCATGAAGGGACAGATGTAAGGGACACTTGCATACTGCGTATAGAGATACGCTATGCGTAACCAAGGGGAACGACTTAAGTTACATATATGGGATGATCGAGTGATGAATGGCAGGGAAGAGGAATAGGCAATTTCAAAAGCTTAAACACAATTTGTGATAGGTGGATGAGCTCAATGGCACCAAACTCTACTATGAATGATGAATTGGATAGTGTTCTTGAGATGAATGGGTAGTAATAGCATTTGTGCTAAAATTATCTTTTGTCCAAATGAGGAGAGGAGCAAAGTATCTATATGAGTTAACCATTGATCTTATTCGTTGGATTATGATGATGATCAATAGCTAAAATTGATCCCTTCCTTTAGTGGACTTTAAATGGGTCCTTTTCATGGTTCAAGTCTAGTAAAGCATTATTTTTAGTACAAGAGAAATTGAGAAAAGTTGGATTGGGTGAATTGATCCAATGAGCTCTACTCTAAATCAATCATACCAATTCTCTCTTAATCATCCTAAATACATAGACTTGATTCTTTGAGCCCCATTACTTTAGTATGAAGAGTTAAACCTAACTAATTAATGGGCTTAAAGCCTAATTTCGGATTTAACCTTTACGTTTTCTAAGCAAAGACTAAATTGTGTTCTATTCTAGTGGTGTGTAATATCCACCTTGAGCGATTGATATTTAGCTAAAACCCTATCAAAACCCCTTACCATTTCTTCCATACTTAGAAGGACCTACCCATTTTCAGGTAATATGATTGATGCCTTAGTCATTATTCCTTCTAAGCACATTAATAAACATATCGAGCTTATGTCAACTTCATATTAGATTTGAAATTCAACATAAATTTAATCAAGAAAATGATTTTTACATACTTGAAATTAAATGAGCCCAATTAAAATGAGTTCAAGTTCATTTAGTAGAATATCAAGCTACGTTTGAATTCAAAAATCTAAACCAAGTAGAATTTGAATTATAAATTTTTAAGCTTGAGCTTAATAATGGATCGATTTGATTTGATGCATTCATAGTTCTAGTGTTTAATATTATTGTTGAGAGCCCATTTACCCATTATTCGGATATCATTTGGAGGTTAGACCCCCTTTTGACAAGTGGTAAAACATTATCTACTTCAACTTGGTAAAATTACTATTATATGCTTCTTTAACTCATATATCTCAGCAATTTTTAGGGGATAAATATCGAAGAGGAAAGTCTAGAATTTGAACTACGAACCTTGTTTTTCGGGTTTTTCTATAGTTTTGTCTTTATCTTCTAGGGAATCAGTACTGTATCCATCTCATTCTTAATTTATATCCCTTTAAATATAAACCATTGAACAAAACTGTGAATTTAACAGTTTAGATTTTAAAAGATGAAAATGAGAGATAAAAGGCGAGACTGGTTCCGTCAAAATAGATTATGGAATCGTAAAATTTCCAAAGATAAAAACCTCCTCAAGTAATAGATAGTTAATATGCACTAAATGGAATAAGATCTAGATATCTATCTAACTTATTTAATATGTAGGTTTATTGGACATATGTTAGATATTTGTTATAGTGTTGCTAGATTGTTAATACATCTTATGTGTTACTAATTTATTCCATAATAGTCAGAAATACATGCCATGTTCGCCACCTAAAATTAACATTAATATGTTAACTCATATGTCTTGAGATGATTGAATGATATGTTAAATATAAATATAATAGAGATAGGGTTGCTGCATATCCTCAATTTTTCCAATTATTTTCTTCAATGCTTCGGTGACAATTAAACTTTAATGCGATGATGATTAAAGTGACATTCTTTACCATCAACGTTAGATCACTAACTACTTTCCTTCTTTGTTTCCGCTAATCACATGTATAATTTTCTCGCGTGTTTTGACATCCACATGTATAATAGAAATAGAACCTCAACATATTTTATCCGTATAAATTAACAAGCCGAAGACATTAAATTATCCATTTTCATTTCGTAATGATAATATAGGACATCATGTTTTTTTCCCATTACTATTTGAAATTTGAAATTCTTACAAGAATATAATAAATGGCAAATTTATAGTTATTTTGGCCATAGAATTACATATTATGGCTATAAAAATTTCATTTGGCCTTATAAATATCAAAATTTTCACATTACATTATGACAGGGGCATTGAAGTTTGTTTGATTCATCTTAATGAATTGGAACAAAGTAATTAGCATTCAGTTTGATAAGGGTGTAGACACTTAATTTTTGCTCTCTTCGCAATTCTAATTTTTGTTTTTTTAAAACAGTCCTAATTCAAAAATAAAAAAATAAAAAAAAATTGAAAAATGATAAAAATACAAAAAATGAAAAAAAGAAAAGAAAAATTATAAAGTTTTTTTAAAAAATAAATTTTTGGAAAGTAAAACGTTTTAAGATTAATAAATTTGGTTTTAACTCATTTCAAGTAGTTTTATTTTAGAGAGTTACGTAGTTTAAGTACAATTTAACACAAGTCAATGGCCTAATAGATAAATACTAGAACATTGGTATTAGGTTAGTTTGAGGTTGTAGGTTCGAATCTCATCAAGCATACGTGTGTCTTTTATTTTTTCTTCTTTCATTACAAAAATCGATTGAGCGTATGGGATTTAAATCTAATAGAATTATATTTAAATTTGATATGCTAAAGATTTGTGCAATTCAAATCTAATTTGGATTTTTATCAAATCGAATTTGAATTGATATAAAAAATTTGAATATATTTTGAATCTTCATTAATTTAAAATTGATATGATTAAAAGATTTGTTTCCAAATTTTATATACATCAATCGTGTGGCATAAATAAATTAGAATGACACACTAGCCTCAACAAAAACTACCATCGATTTCCTTTTCTCACAACAAAACGAAGTCTTCTTTCTCCATCACCATCCTTATCGCAACCAAGCAACCAAACACATCCATACACTTAGCAACAATCTACAGTTCACTAACACACTTCATGGCCACATCTACGATGTTACTACACATAACATTGAAGCAGGATAGCACCCAACGTCTACGTTACTTCACAGAGTACCAAGCACGACACAATCTAGCAAGTATGTGGCTACGTCCACAATGTCCAATTTCAACCAATAACCAAGTTAGTGCAGTAGCCTACAAACTAACATGTTTAAGCTTCGCGAACCTATGCAATCCCCTACGTCCACGTCCAAGCTTCATGAAATCTACTCTCCATGACCATTGCATAACTAGAAATTCCACAGTCACTTGACACTACGGCACGAATACGATAAGCGTACGATAGACTAAACACTAGTGGTTAGCAACTATAACTTCCGTCCGCAGCCCCAAACATAGCACGCTAATCATGCACACATGATAAGCTCACTTGTGCCAACTTCGATTAGCCACACAATAGCAGAACACACTACTGCACTCAACACTTACACACACGCATGCCGTCCATATCACACTGCTGCTTAGTCATGTACCACTCTCACGAAAAATAGCCACTGCCTGACGCTTTGTCCTCTCTAACCACCTACAGTTGTCCCATCCACGACCTTACGCATGAACACAATAGCATAATATAGTCCAGTCTTAACGCAACAGCAACACCGCACATGACCTACTCCTTAATCCATCTTCATGTTCAGTTCTACACTTTTTTTTTTATATTATTATTTATTTATTTTATATATCTTATTTTATTTATTATTTACTTATTTATTTATGTTGATTTGTTTAGTGGCCGTTTTTAAAATAAAAAGAAATATATATATATATATTAGCTTAGGAAATTTTTTAGTATTAGTTTTTTTTTTTTTAGTTTTTCTCATTTAGAAAAATTATTTTTAGAAATAAAATTAATAAAAAACCTTTTTAAAAAAAGTTAGGACCCTTTAGAGAGTTTTCTATAAAAATAAAAATACTTAAGAATTATTGCCCTTTTAGACTTTTATTTGAATAAAATAAAAGAATTGAAAAATGTAAAGTTGGACGATTTTCAAAAATTAGAATAAACCTATAAACTAAAGTTTTTGAAAAGAACCATGGTCTTCTAATTCTAACTAACAGGTACGTAGGCACCTTTAGGGCTACTTAAAAATTTGTAAAAACTTAGGTTTTTTATTTATTTTATTTTTATTCTTCTTAAAAAATATTAAAAAGGATGATTTGGAAAAATAAACCTAATTTCGAAAAATTTATAGTGGTACCTGTTAGGGTTTAATAGATAGCCCTCAAATTTATAATCCTTAANTTTTTTTTAGTTTTTCTCATTTAGAAAAATTATTTTTAGAAATAAAATTAATAAAAAACCTTTTTAAAAAAAGTTAGGACCCTTTAGAGAGTTTTCTATAAAAATAAAAATACTTAAGAATTATTGCCCTTTTAGACTTTTATTTGAATAAAATAAAAGAATTGAAAAATGTAAAGTTGGACGATTTTCAAAAATTAGAATAAACCTATAAACTAAAGTTTTTGAAAAGAACCATGGTCTTCTAATTCTAACTAACAGGTACGTAGGCACCTTTAGGGCTACTTAAAAATTTGTAAAAACTTAGGTTTTTTATTTATTTTATTTTTATTCTTCTTAAAAAATATTAAAAAGGATGATTTGGAAAAATAAACCTAATTTCGAAAAATTTATAGTGGTACCTGTTAGGGTTTAATAGATAGCCCTCAAATTTATAATCCTTAAGTTTTTATCAAATTGAAATAAAAAACAGGTAGCTAAATCGTAGTCAATCCATCAAATTGATTACAATTTCTCTTTTTCTTAACCCCGATTGAGTGGCAATTGTAAATTTTTTTTTTAAATTAAAAGGTAACAGAAATTTTTCATTTTCTCTAGTCGGGGGTTAATATTAAATGGGTCAGGGTTTAGTATTAATTGAAAAATGAAAAATCAAATTAAATTAAGAAAACCGAAAAATCAGGCTCGATAGTTTGGCAACTCTATTGGGGACATTAAGAGGGCTAGCCACTAGAATTTACCAAAATTAGTATTTTTTTTCAAAAAATAAAAAAAAATGTTGCTTCAATTATTTTTTATTTATTTATTTTTACTAACATGTTTTTTGCAACTCATTTAGGGGGTCATTAGGGTTTTTTTTTGTTTCTAATTTATTTTTATTTTTATTTTTTTTTCGCATCATGTATGCATGGTACATACGATCAAAATTAGGTCGTTTTAGGACCTTAGAAAGGGGGCTATTGTGTAAGCTTTGAATATTGTGGGACAACTACCTTTTGGGATCGATCAAGCTACTTCACTCAAATTCAAATGTGACCACAAAACCGTTACTTTGAAAAACGCTGTGATTATAGAACTTAAGAACCTTTAAAACCCACCCTAATTGTATATACGAACCTTGATCGATGAATGAATAATAATGGGGCATGCTAATCGCAGGTCGATATTATGTCGGAATTCTCATATTATCTATGTAATTTTCCATATATATTAGTACTTTATTTTGTAAATGATGCGTCTTCGGGGTCAAACACATGAAGAAAGCACCATAACAAGGCGAACTGAAAAGAACAAAGAAAAAGCTAGCAAAGTCCAAGCAGCTACCAAATGGATATGGCACACCACTCGATTCTACTCGGCCTATAATCCGCCGAATATGACACATCGATCCGAATTGAAGGGTCACTCGCCATTACTCTTTACTAAAGGGAATAAATAAGAGTTAAAAGTTAACAAGAACACTAAGGTTGCTCAAAGAGAATAATTCTGTATTGAAAGTTGGATGATTTTTTACATACAAGGAAAGTATGGATTTATATACTTGCTTACTAGAGTTATTTTACATGTATGAAAAGACAAAATGGTATTTTACAATTACATTACATTAATCATACTAAAAAGGGGTAAAAAGGACAAAGAATATCCAGTACAAAAAAGAAAGAATTATTTTGGAATGTTGTGTCAGAAGGTACGTGTTACTTGATGACTGTATGTCAGGAGTATGATACACAAGCAAAAGCAGGAAGTGCTAAGAGTCAAGGGTTGACCTGATCTGGATCAAGTCAGGAGTTAATCAACCTAGCACAAAGGTCGGCTGTCTTAAAGTTAGACACTAGTAGGTCAGGTTGGTAGCTCGGTTTGGCTAATTTAGGGCTGTCTTCTGGATTAGGACTTCGCTGTTGGGCAAGAGCATGTTGGACACACATGAAGATTTAAGAGATAGGTTGGCAAGAGGTCAGATTGAGATAAGAGTCCTCGTCTCGGCTATGGCTTAGAGCTAGTATTTTCCGTGCGAGCCCTTAAGGTCCTCTAGCTCAGCTTCTTGTAATTAGTTCAAGGGGTTGATTCCTATCAGTAAATGTAAAAATTCCTTGTAAATTCTATTTCTATGTAACATTTTCCCGATAAATAATAATGGAATTCCGATATAATTACAACCCTAAACACTTAATATCGCCACATTACTATTTGATCGCCGATTCTTTGCATTTGTGTATATTCATTTTACATTTTTTTCCTTAAGTGGTCAAAAGTGAAAAAACGAAAAAAAAAAATCAATCCTGTAAAATAATTTTAGATAGTTACCATTTCACCAAGCACTCTGCAAGCTTGGAATATTTATTCTTTTAGATAGATTAACACCTTGTAAATAGGCTTCCTCATTTAGAATAAATAGGATTTAGAAGTGATATTTGGTTCTATTGAACAATAATTGAACACAATGTTAGGCTTCATTTTCTCTATTTCTTTTTGCCATGATCTTTTAGCCTATTATTCTTCATTCTTTAGTATTCCTCTTTTGTAAATAAATCCTCAATAACGTTGTTCTATATGTAAATAAATTCTGTAGGCATATAGAATCCTAAGAAAGCAATCCCCATTTACCATTTAATCACTTAATCTTTGTAAAGTAAAGCCTTATCTCTTTCTCTCTCTAAAAAAAATAGAAAAAAAAAAAGAAAATTGCTAACAATTAGAAATCCTTATGTGACTCGAGACAAACATAATCACTTAGCCCATTAAGGCAACTAACCTAAACACATCCACTTGGCTTATGAAGGCAACTAACCAAACACGAACTCTTAGTCCATTAAGATAGTTGAACCAACTCAAAAACCCTGAGCCATTAAGTCTAGCTATGAACCAAGTTAAAATATGAAGCCATGAAACACCATCATGAGCTTGATCCTTAGTACAAAAAAAGGGGGCAATTCATAGTTCTTTCTACCTTAAAAGACGTCAATACTGGTCCATTCGACTTTAAAAAACTGAGACCAAAATCATACATGAAAGCCAAGGGGCATTAAGACCTATAAGTCTGGGATAATTTAAGCGAGAATGCAAAAGGTGCAGGGCATTTGGTTTTGAAATTCCATTTTGAACTTAAATCAAGCGAAGTTATTATTTCACAATTGGGGGCATGTTTCAAGAAATTAGGGGGGCAAGGTCAATCTCCACCTTCGGGCAAATCGATCCCTACCTAGGGAATTGGTAACTCATTTTTTAAAAGGTTTAGAGTGAAAAGAAGCAAGTTATATCCTATACACTAACTCTTAAATACTTTAAGAGTTGAGTGACATAATGGTGAAAGATTTTTAGACTCATTCCTTAAAGAAAGTCCATTTTGAATTTAATACGTAGACTGAAATGAAGTTAGGCATTAATTTTCAAATAGCAAGCACAATTATCATTTGTTAACCTTGTTGAATCGGTTTGGAGTCCTTTTAAATGTAAACCCCATCAAGAACCACCTCATAATGGGGCAATCCGGAGGTTAGGGTTATTGATTAGAAGAGAAAGATAAAATCGGTTTGTGTTTATCCTAGTAATAACAATTCGAGGATAATTTTTATTTTGGATAAATTGTTCCCTTTGAAGAAGAGTCAATACTTTTCTAAATAATTCAAGACTACACATACCTTACTAAAGCCCATACACTCAAAACCCATGGATTTAAGGCATTGAGTCATCTAAAGACAAAGACTTGACAAAAGTGATAATTACGTCTGGAGAGGAAAATGCAAGAAATAATGGGGTAAAGTGAAAAAAAAAAGGAAGAAGAAAGAAATAAAAAAAAGAGAAAAAATTAAAAGAAAGAAGGCCCAAAAGCCCAAGTTGCTTTAAAAACACAAATCATATTCCCAATCACTAACACAAAACCCTATTTAGGAATCACACTCCAAATCATGAATACAAAACCTTTCTATATATTTAGAATCACATTAGACCTCTCTACCTACAATACCTTCCTACTCAAGGCTCTTCTAATCTTAAAGAATAGTTTATCTAAAATAAAAATTAGTTTTGAAATTAAGGTAAGCACACATCTAGTTTTTTTCCCTAAGGGTTCTTGACTTGTATACTCGGGTTAGATAAAAATATTTCTTTCAAAATAAGCTCTCTCATTAATCCCTTTTGAAACTGTTTGACCAAAAGTTTGATTCATAATACTGAATCTAAAAGGACTTAACAGATTGATCAAAGTGTATCACTTGTAAACTAGATTATAATTTTTGGAACAATACTCAAGAGTGAAATCTAGACCGAGAGTGCACAAAGAAGTCCTCTTCAACTAGATTAATCGTGAGTTACCTTTTCCTTAGAAAATGAATGTTTAAAATCACAAGACCTCACCAAAAAGCTCAACATTAGGGCTAGAAACTAGGATAGATATGAGATAACCTTCGTGGTTACCAAGGAAGGGGATGATTATAACACTTGTTTCTTAGATAAGAATTTGTATCTATTAGCGGACTTTCAAAAAAAAAAGGAAGAAAAAAAGAAAGAAAGAAAAAAAAAGAGAGAAGAGAGATAGAAGAAGAAAAGGAAAAGAAGGAGAGAAAGCAAAAGTTTGTCACAAGTTTTTCCATTCATTTTCAAATCTACATCAGCCTGAGTGGCCAAATCTTTAGTTTATGTCATCTACTTCCAAATCATTCTCCCGATGTAGTTGTTGATGTTTATTAACTTCTTTTCAAAATAAAGAACTTTCTCTTTAAAGCCTTTTTTGGTCATAAATGGTTTTCACCAAAGTCCTCATGTGTAATTTTCTCAAGTTAAGAGGTTTTTCGAATTAGCATATCCCTTAGTTTTACTTTTTCAACTGCCATATAAGATTTTAGCTATAGGCGCTTACACTTCATCTATTCTCTTTAGGGTTCTAGTCAACTCATAGAGTGTTGTCCCTATCAATATTTCTTTAAGGTCTTAGCCAACTCAAGGATTACTTTGCTCATTTACCTAGGTTAGTTAGCTCAAAGGAGCACGACTGGGTTTTCATCTAGGGTCTTAACCAGCTTAAGGAGCACTTTACCTATTCACCTAGGTTAGTCAGCTTAAAGGAGCATGGCCAGGTTTTCATTTAGAGTCTTAGCCAGCTTAAGGAGTACTTAGCCTATTCATCTTAGTTAAGCAGCTTATAGGGGTACGACCAAGTCCTCAACATTTTTTTAGAGTTTTAGTCAGCTTAAGGAGCGCTTTGCCTATTCATCTAAGTTAGTTAACTTATATGAGCATGACCAGGTTTTCATTTAAGGTTTTAGCTAGCTCAAGGAGTGCTTTACCCATTCACCTAAATTAGTCAGCTTATAGGAGCATAATTAAGTTTTCATTTAGGGTTTTAGCTAGTTCAAGGAGCACTTTTCCCATTCACCTAGGTTAGTCAGCTTAGAGGAGCATGACTACGTTTTCATTTTGGGTCTAAGCTAGCTTAAGAAGTACTTTACCCATTTATAGGTTAGTTAGCTCAAAGGAGTACGGCCAGGTTTTCCTTTAGAGTCTTAACCAGCTCAAGGAGTGCTGTGCTTATCTCATCTTGGTTAGTCAGCTCATAAGGACACGACTAAGTCTTTAATATCTCTTTAGGGTTTAGCCAGCTCAAGGAGTACTTTGCCTGTCTAATTTTGGTTAGTCAGCTCATAAGGGCACGACTAAGTCTTCAATATTTCTTTAAGGTCTTAACCAAGTCAAGGAGCATTTCACTTGTCTCATCTTGGTTAGTCAGCCCATAGGGACACGACTAAGTCTTCAATATCTCTTTAAGGTATTAGCCAGCTCAGGGAGCGGCTCACCCATCTCATCTTAGTTAGTTAACCCATAAGGGCATGACCAAGTCTTCAATATTTTTTAAGGTCTTAGCTAGCTTAATGAGTGCTTCACCCGTTTAATCTTGGTTAGTCAGCTTATAGAGGTACAACCAATTCTTTAATATTTCTTTAGGATCTTAATTAGCTCAAAGAGCATTTCGTCCGTTTAAACTTAGTTAGTCAACTTGTAGGGGCACGACCAAGTTTTCAATATTTCTTTAGGATCTTAACTAGCTCAAGGAGCGCTTTGCTTGTTTAATCTTGGTTAGTCAGCACATAAGGGTACGACCAAGTGTTTAATATTTCTTTAGGGTTTTATCCAACTCAAGGAGCGCTTCGCCCATTTAATCTTGATTAGTCAGCTTATAGGGGCACGACTAAGTCTTAAATATCTCTTTACGGTTTTAGCTAGCTTAAGGAGCGCTTTGCCCATTCATTTATGATAGTTAGTGTAAAACACAATTAGCTACTCGGGGTTTTGCTTGTAGAATTTAGGGCGATTGAATAAATTGTTCGATTTAGCCTAAATTTTATGACAAAGCTAAAATTATTAGTAAAAGTAATTTCATAAGCTCAAATTTAAGAAAATAAATAATAAAATAAGAGAATATAAAATTTTTAAATTTTAAGTATATTACCCGTTTTTTTTATCGAAAATATATAAAATGTATTTCAATAACTAACAAATCGCAAGAGATAAATTATATGTACACTAAAAATCATAAAATAACTTAAATAATATTTAGAAATATTTATTTATACCATATATGTATTTAAATGTAGGTAGAAATACTCATAATTACTTAAAATACGCGAAATAAGCTAAAATAATGTTAAATAATTAAAGAAAATGCATGAATAATTAAGGAAAAATCAAGAAAATTATGGTAAATGACCTTAAGAGTGTAGTTTTGAGCCCAAAATTTTTGTATATACTACTTAGGGGTTATAGAATAGTGTTATGAAACCCTTTTTCAAAAATTGATTTTCAAAATTTTTAGATAATTTTTAGGCCTTAAAATAATGCATAAATTTGGTAATTTTGGGTTAATTAGATAATTAAATAAATAATTACTGATTTAGTGCATAATTATATGTCTTAGGATATTGAAATATGATGAAATATGATATTTGTAGCATTTAGGGTGTTAGATGTAATTATTAAAGTATTATGTAGGTATGTAATAGATAAAAACGGTAAATTTTAAGTTAATTTTGTAATTTAGGGTAATTCAATGTAAAATCTGATTTGAGATGAATTTAGATATTTTAAGATATTAATTGATGTTGGGAGATGATATTTGGAGTGATAAAAATATTAGATGTATATTATGTATATAATATGCAAAAATTGGAAATATAATAAATAGAAAATGTTAGAATAAAAATTGATATTATACTAATAATAGGAATATATATAAAATCTAGTAAGAGACTTAAATTTAGGTAATTATATGAAAAATATAAAATTTTCTCACATTTGGAGTAAGTTCAGTACACTAATAAGGATTTAAGTGTACCGGATAAAATAGAATACTGATTTAAAATTAAAAATGATAATAAAATATTTGAGCCTAATGTGATAAATTTCACATTTGTGTTCGGATCGCATTTTTAGACTTTACATATAATATCCTTAATTGGAATCGCTTCAGACCTTAAATCAGAACCAGATTTGGAAACTGAACCCTAAACTAACTTAGAATGAATTAATAATAACTATTATGTATATAGGAAGAATTAGGTTAAATAATAACCTAGAGCATATATACATATACATATCATCAAAATATAAATACTAAAAACACATTTATATTACATATTATAGGACACAGGAAGACGAGTTGACCTGCGATTGGTTGTAAGTCGGGGTTAATACGTTGTTGTATTTTGGAGTATTAAATTATAGTACTTGGAGGCTTAAAATTATATATGATTGTGCTTGTTAGATAGTTAAATGTATGCATGTGCTTGTTTTTAAGTTTAAAGATATGATTTTGATTGTTATCCTAGCTTATATTTATGTGATTTATAGAAATGATTGAACACTTTAAACTGGATCTAATTAAATATATGACTTGAAATTCTAAATTGGACATGCATAGCAACCTATAAGGGAAACATTAGGATTATTCGGCCAAATACTGACCCCTTCGAAAAGGATAGCGTTGGATGTCGCAGTAAGGGTGAAGTCAATGATTCGAAGGTAGTTGCGAGAGAAGCGGTGTTTCCATTGCACAAGCTTGGGTTTAGTCGTAAGCTATTGTATTAACAAAAACTCTTCAATCCGAATTAGAGAGGGAACAATTTTTCTAATCTTACGATTGGTCGGACAACGTCATGTGATGGCATTTGCTTGAATATAAATTGCACCTGATAATTTGGTTGATAACCCTGTTTGTGTTTGCTGTATGGTTTTAAGTCTCCGTCCTAACTTACTGAGCTGTAGTTGTTCACATCACTATAGACTTTGTTACAGGTGCTAGCTAGGAAGCGGATTATAATTACCCTGAAGCCAGCAATTACTAGATCTTGGAGGAGTGAGGATAATAACCTGAAGACCAATTATACTTTCTAGTTTAGATTCTACCTTACAG
This sequence comes from Lumnitzera littorea, assembly GCA_024138015.1. Taxonomy (NCBI): domain Eukaryota; kingdom Viridiplantae; phylum Streptophyta; class Magnoliopsida; order Myrtales; family Combretaceae; genus Lumnitzera; species Lumnitzera littorea. The sequence continues at coordinate 26,968,274 of JAMXBB010000002.1, forward strand.
TTTTTAGTAATAATTTATATATTATCTAAGTAGATTATGTTTAAGCTATTCAATCTTGTAATATACTTAGAATATCTTAGAGTAAATATGTATTTTTTATAATGTCATAGATAAATAACATGTCTATATATGAACTATTTACTTTAAAGCGAGTCAGTCGTGAACGCTTTGTATAGATCGGGTCTAAAATAACAGCTGTAAAGTTAGCTTATATTATAGAATGGTTTGTACGGTGGGATTGCTACGACTCATCAGGCACATAAGTATCTTTTATTTTTTCTTCTTCCATTACGAAAATCGATTGAGTGTATTGGATTCAAATATAATAAAATTATATTTAAATTCGATGTGATTAAGATTTGTGCAATTCAAATCTAATTTGGATCTTTATCAAATCAGATTTGAGTTGATATAAAAGATTTGGATTTATTTTGGATCTTTATTAATTTAAAATTGATATGATCAAAAGATTTGTTTTTTGAATTTTATATATATCAATTGTGTGGCATAAATAAATTAAAATGATACACTTGCCTCAACAAAAACTACCATCGATTTCCCTTTCTTATAATAAACTAAAGTCTTCTTTCTCCATCACCATCCTTGTTGTAACCAAGCAATTGGACACATCCACATACTCGGTAGTAATCTACAGTTCACTAACATACTTCATAACCACATCTACAACACTATTGTACACAACATTGAAGCATGATAGCACTTAACATCTATGCCACTTCACCGAGTACCAAGCACAACACAATTTGGCAAGCACGTGGCTGCGTCCACAACGTCCAATAGTAACCAGCAACCAAGTTAGTACAGCAGCATGCAAACTGATACGTCTAAGCTTTAAGAACCCATGTAGTCCCCTACGTCCAAGTCCAAGCTTCACGAACCAATACATCATAAGTCCACTCTCTACGACCATCGTACGACCAGACATTCCACAGTCACTTGACATTACAACATGAACATGGTAAGAATACAATAGACCAAACACCAACGGTTAGTAACTATCACTTCTATTCGTAGCCCCAAACATAACACGTTAATCATGTACATACAATTAGCTCACTTATGCCAACTCCAGTCAGTCGCACGACAATAGAACACACTACTGCACTCAACACTTGCATACACATACGCCATCTACATTACGCTGTTGCTCAGTCACGTACCACTCTCATGAACAGTAGCCACTGCCCGACACTCCATCCTCTTCGATTACTTATAGTTGTTCCATCTACGGCCTCATGCACAAACACGGTGGCACAATATAATCTAACCTTGACACAATAGCAACATCACACATGACCCACTCCTTCATCCATCTTCAAGTTCAGTTCTACACATATTTTTTATATTATTATTTATTTTATTTATTATTTACTTATTTATTTATATTGATTTGTTTAGTGGTTGTTTTTTAAATAAAAAGAAATATATATATTAGCTTAGGAAATTTTTTAGCATTGAGGTTTTTTTTTTTTTAGTTTTTCTCATTTAGAAAAATTATTTTTAGAAATAAAAATTAACAAAAGCCTTTTTAAAAAAAAATTAGGATGCTTTATTGAGTTTTCTATAAAAATAAAAATACTAAAAAATTAGAGCCTTTTTAGAATTTTATTTGAATAAAATAAATGAATTGAAAAATGTAAAGTCGTATGGTTTTTAAAAATTAAAATGAACTAACACACTAAAGTTTTTAGAAAGAACTACGATCGTTTGATCTTGATTAATAGGTATTTAGACATTTTCAAGGCGACGTAAAAATATGTAAAAAATTAGTTTTTTTATTTATTTTGTTTTATTTTATTTTTATTCTTCTTGAAAAATATTAAAAAGGATAATTTAAAAGAATAAACTTAATTTCGGAAAATCTATAATAGTTAAAATTAGGGTTTAATTGGCTGTTTTTGAATTTAGAATCTTTTGGTTTTTATCAAATTAAAATTAAAAATCAGTAGCTAAATCATAATCAATTTATCCAATTGATTACGATTTCTTTTTTTTTCCAATTTTAATCGGATGGTGACTCTAAAATTTTTTTTCTATTTTATCTGGCCGATGATTCATATTAAATTGGTGAGGCTTTAGTATTAATAAAAAAATAAAAAATCAAATTAAAATAAAAAAATGGAAAAATTAAACTCCACAAAGGGCTGTAAAATTTTACATATTTCAAATTCGATTAATGATACGGATTATATGAATACCATATATAAGTCTAATATGATTGAAATAGCGATGCAGAAAAAAAATATAAAACTTAGGAATCATTGTCAAAGATAAAAACTCATTGAAAATGTTACGGAAAAATATGATTATAAGATAAATAAATACGAATATAACCTAACTCTAGTACTAACTCGGGTCCGATGTGAAATAAATCAAATCCAATGTAATCCGCTGTAACCAATTGCCGAGAAAGAAATTAGGAGAAAACTACAAATTAATAACAATTATGCCCATGTCCACTGCATGTATCCACAAAGAAAGTGCAGTTATTAATGAACAATTAGTGCCAAAGAATAGCATAAATGATTAATTAAAGGTCCACATCAAGCGACATTTCTTGCACATTCCAATTAAGTGTACAACAATAATAAGCCACAGTTAAATCATATAGGCCATATAACTCGATAATCTTATGGATATATATATATTTTTAATTTTTTTCTTTTTGTCGTATAATTATTGCTTTCAAAGATATTCCACGAATATATAATTTTGTCCCTAAAATTAGCATATTCTCTTCGTCCAATAAAAAAAAAAAAAGAAAGAATACATAAAAATAAAAATAGAAAAAATAATGTTATTTTAAGTCGGAATAATATTTACAGAAACCCTAAGATAAAAGGCTAAGCATTAATAAAAAAAGGTCCAATTGTTACATTAAATTACAACTTCCTATTGATCATTATCCCTAAAAATCTGCAACTCCGGCTGTTGCTTCTTCTCCATCTCTTCCTCCGTTGCCGGCTGCAGTAGCAAGGCTGTAAACGGCATGTGCTTGTACTCATCACCAACATCCGCCACCGCCGCCGCCGCCGCCCCGTAACTCAGGTCAACCGGTTGGAACGCATCCAGCCTGTGACCCGAGAAAGTCACCCTGACGGAATCCTCCACCGCCGGACACGACACCGATGAAGCGGACGAGGACATCGGGGCGACGCCGGCGGAAGTGGTGACTAGTTCTGCTGGAATAGTGCCGCTACCGGTGGTGGCAATGATGGCGCCTTCGGCGTGGCGGAGGAGCCACTCGATGGTCTCTCCATCGGAGCGATGCCCGAGCTCCCTTGTAAGCTGGAAGATCCGGGCGGCGGTCATCGCCGGTATACGAACCCGGCGGCTGCGGCCATTTACCTTCGTGTGGCGGTCCTTGAGGGCGGAGCGCATGACTGGGAGTTTTTGGGGCTTTGTCCGGGAGACAGAGCTATTGGCGGTGGAAGCGGCGGCGATGGTCATGGTGGTGGTGGTGGTGTTTATGGTGGCGGCGGTAGCTTCGAGATGGATTTGGGGTTGGAGGGAGGAGATGATGTCGGAGTGGACCACATCGGAACCCATGATTGAGGAGAGAGAGAGAGAGAGAGATACGGAGATATTTTAGGGTTTGCGGGGGAGAGAGAAAGATTGGATTTTTCCTTTCCTTTTCTTTTTTTTTTTTTTTTGGGTTGTTGACTGAAGTGACCCCACAACTCAACAGAAGGCCTGCTTTTAAGGTTTCACTGTTGTGTCTCTTTTAGTAAGTACCGTTTACTTACTGACTTTTCATCTGTTTAATCTTATCTCATACACATGTTTATTTCTTCCATTTATTTTAGGCGTCTATTTAATTTTGGTAATAGATAGAAAGGCATTGTACGGAGGGATAAATGTACTTTTATTCATTTCTTAATTTATAAGAAAATATAATCGTACATATTTCAATTTTTGCATATATGAATTCTAATCATTTATCTTTTCAAAATTAGGTAAAAATGCACTTAAATATAGGTATATCCGATTTAAAATTTTTCCACCCATTTAATTTGTAGTGATCAATTATATGTTTCACAGGAAAATGAGGGAAGAAATCAAACATGTACCATCCAGGGAGAAAAATAATACTTACACCACCAATTATATGTCTGGTCATTTAACTCAATTTTGGTTGAAATGTAATATCATGTTTAAATGATGTGATTGCTCACTCGCCTGATCAGGTAGATTCAAATACAAAATTGAAAAAGGACCTCGTCATTAAGAAAGGGCGATGAGTGAGTGATATAGGTTATAATATCCATGATCCATGACTTTTTAGGAATATTTTCAATAATCGAAAACATGTTTACTCCCATAAATGTAAATTAATTGTTGGGGAAATCTCAAAATATCCATTTATACTTTTGTTCTGATGTGGATTGACTCCATACTCTAAAAGTAAGTTTCTTTATCCTTCTTAACTTTTAACAATTAGCACAATTAAGGATATTTTAACATTTAAAAAAAATTTGTGTCGTACACAACTAAATTTGGATTGAAAACCCCTAATTATCTATTTATCTATGGTCTTCTCTTTTCTTTACTTACTAGTGTTTCGAAATCTTGCATTTGCTCCAATTGGCCAACAAACAGAGTCTTTGTCACCTTGCTACTATTGGAAAAAACTTAGAGCGACATGCCGCAAACAATAATAGCAATATAGCGATCAATTCATCAGAAGCCACGTTTGCATGGTATCGCAGGAAGGTTCATCGAATTGAATCAAAATAAACCAAAACTCGAATCCAATCGCAAAAAGTTATATATTTATATTTTAGATTGATTTAAAAGAGGTTCAAACAGTTGGTAGTTTGGTTGCAGTTGGTAGTTTGGTTGAGAAGGTCGAATTGAACCAAACCACTTGAACATAAACTATATCACTTCTTATTTAGAAAAAAAAAAATAAGTAAAATATTTTATTTATAAATTATATTAATATTTCAGTTTAACTTTATTTACATTTTATTTTATTGTTTCTTTTCTCACACTTAGCTTATACTGTCTACTATTATTTTTTATCTTTTAAAGGCATTTTTATGCTTTATAAGATGTAATATTACTATTATTGATAAGACATTTTGAACATGAGTCCTTTAGACCTATGCCAACCCAACCAGGCCTTGCAATCCAACCTAATTGGCTAACACTTAAACTTGTTGTATTCATAACAAACCTTAGCTAAGCTCTCCATATGACCTACTCAACTACAATAGTCCATTATAACTAGTAGATAGGAAGATAAGGCTTGGAGATTTAGTCAATTACCATGACCCTACAAATTTGGAGCACATCAGGCCTTACAATCCCATTACCTAAGTTATGCAGACATGCAAAGGTGCTGTTCATGCTCCCAATTATCGGCAGCCCTTTTCTATAAATACCAACATGTTTTTATATGGTAACTTACTTACCTTCTTGCACACTCTTATTGTACTCGAGCTTACTGCATTCTTACTCTCCTTTATACCCACAAGTACTGACTTATTCATTAAAGTAGCTATGTTGGACATTACCTTAGTGTCTCTCGTTATGCTTTGTTTTAAAAGCTTATTTGGTTAGTGTAAAGCCCAAATCCAATTCATTCTACTAATAGAATCCTATTGGCAACAACTGTGATATAATGTTACGTGGCTTTAACTATTGTATAATATTCCTCATTTTAAACAGTAATGTTTGGTTAAAAGCTTTAATAGCTATTTGTATTATTAAATATAATAAAATACTTTTAAAAGTAATTCGAATCGAATCGAATCGAACCGAACCAAATCGAATCAAACTGCATTTGAAGAGGTTCGATTCAGAAACTCGGATTGTTAAAAGTAGTTCGATTCATTAAGGATTTGAATCGAACTATTTGAAATGCAGTACTAAGAGTTAGAGATAAGGTGAATAGATCTTAGAGCGCTACAAAAGTAGATAAAACATGTTTGGGCCTCTTAAGAAGGTAGTTTAAAGGGGAGCTATCAAGGCTTAAAGAAAAGTATCACCTCGTAAGGGTGCAACTATTAGGGAAGTAGACGAACTATCAGGCTTCCATCTACTACTCTAAGCGTTAGAAGGTATATAAAGGGAAGAAGAGTGAAATAGTAGGGAAAACCCTTAGATAAGTGGCATATTAAGGAATCATGACACTCAAGTCCAACTTTCAGAGATGAGTTTCTCTTAGGGAATTAGTAACTAAATTTAATCAAACCATAAACATTCTTATGGAATAGCACAATACATCCAAAGCCAACCAATGCTTGAATACTGTATGTGAATTAAAGGTTAGGAAATAAAAAGGGATATGTCCAATTTTTAGTAAATCAAATTAATTCATGTAATACCAAGAAATAAAAGGTGGAAATGGAGTATACATATGATAATTACACAAATGCAATATGTTCATGCATTAACAAATTCAAAAAATAAATTTGTAGTGTGCCTTTTGACATGAATGAGAACGGATATAATCTTCAAAATTTGGTTGCCTTTGTGTACACTTGTTACCTAATTCAAAGAATAAATTCAATAAGAGTCGATTCTTTCTTCTCATATTCATTTTCTTTTTTTCTTTTTTCTTTTTGCTTCAGTTTGCTACGTGTGGTTTGCAATATTGTTTGGTCTTGACCATAGCTATGACCCACATTACTTGTTACTCTAGGCATACATGATATAATGTGTAGTGTGATATAGTCACAATATAGAAAAATAAACTTATATTATTGCAAAAAAAATCCAAAACACATTATCATAAGGTATATAAATCTCATAATCTTAGATTTAGCAAGGAAATTGAATAAAGTCTAGATCCCAATAAATGAAAAAAGAAAATAAAATAAGATAAACTCTCCTAACTAATAAAGAAGCCTTTGTAAACAAGATGGTCTTATCGAAATCGACAAATTTGACTTCCTATATAAACCCAAATGATGTCGGGTTTAGTTTATGCTAAAATAGGCTTAAATAAGATGGACCTACTCTTGGGCATATTTGATTGGTTTTTGATTTCTTCCTTCTTTGCTTAAGACGATCTACTCTATGACATGTAATCTTAGCTCAACCATGTCAACATACATACATACATACATAGACAACTGGACCTCTCTTCATTTCCTTAATTCAAAATTTTTTCTTGTTTTGATTGTTATCTCACTTGGTGGTCCCTTTACTATTTTATCCATGTTTTTGAAAGAAGAAGTTGTACTTTACTCTATCTTAGAGAAGGCTATGGATATTTACAGTCTTTCAATCTACATTTAGTTATGCATGCCACATTTGTTTTTTTCAATAGAAAATATTAAATGTCCTTAAATGTGCTAATTACTGAAAGCTAAGGGTGTTTAAACACTCACTTTTAAAGTTTGGGGTTTCAACATGCATTAGAGCAAAATTTTAGGTAGGTATTTTGCAATTTCCCCTTAATTATTTCAACAACTTTTCTGTGGTATGAGATATGAGTTTTTTTTTTTTTTTTTTTTGCATACATTAATGTTTCTAAGGTTGCATGATGAAGATTACTACACAATAAGTTTGATTAATATACGCCAACATATTTAATGTTAGAATGTAAATGTGGAGGACTTTGTTGTCTTGAATCTCTTTATGAAACTTACCATCACTTTTAATTGTTTTTTTTTTTCTCTTAATAAAATATTATTCAAACCAAAATCAGAAGAGGACAAAAATTGATCAAATAAATGCAATTATTGCTCCATAAATGAATACCCTTCAATAGAAGCAAAGTGAAAAAAGTGAGGGAGAATCATAATGCCTAAACTAAGGGTAAATTCTTATACAAAAATAAAGTAACTTTAGATATACCATATGCATGTGAAGTAACTTTCTTCATAGAGATTAAGTATGAGGAGAATGGGGAAGCTACTAAAGTAGAGGAAAACAAGGCTAAAAGGATAGGAAAAATGTGCAAGAGGTTGATGTGTTTTCAATCTATAAATCAAAGAAAAAACTTAGAGCATAATGACAAAATGTCCTAATTATGCAGTTGTTTGGAAAATAAATAGGGTGTCATCTTCTAAGTAAAAAATATAAAAATTATATAAAGTAAAAGGAGGTTTTTAGATGATAGTTGGTATTGTTTTTAGGTCTTGCTAATAGAGTCCTTGGGACTTGGTAGACTTTAGGAAATGTATGTGGGGCTTCAAATCACTTGGGTTAACTTGCACGAGTAACATATGACTAAGTGAGAGTTGGAGGTTACTTTGACATGACTACTCCAATACTTAAATAAATCTCAAGTGGTGGAGAGTAAAATGTTAAAGTATGTTAGATTGTATTTTTTGCTTACCATATAGGAGGAGGAAAGTGGACCATTTGTATATAGGGTCTTGACCTTTAATCAACTCATAGCTTGTAGCATATGATATATTGTCCAAAGTTTTTGGAGCTCGAGGTTGGTAAGATCTTTTGATGCAATTAAGGTATGGTTGTTGTGGGCTTTGTGCTTATCTTCTTGCATTTGATGCTTTATAGTTGCCGTATGGTTAGGTTAGTTAGGTTGTCACAGGGAAGCTTCATCCATCATGTTGCATTTAATGAATTGTAGATACTGTACAAATAAGCACATAAGCTTTCATTATGGGGCATGTGGACGTTATCGAGTTGTACCAAGAGGTTTGTGACTTGTAGGGCATCAGGGTGATGCCTGCTCCCTTGAAAGATCGACTCAGGCATTGAAGAGCTTGACCCATGTCAAAAACTGACCATCAAAAGTTAAGACATAATGGATATGATGTGATTAGCTTTAGAAATCAAAATGACATACAAGAGATAATTAAGAATAAGCTTTAGTTTTTGAATGATCAATTCCTAAGAATTAGGAATGGGAATGAAACTTTAAATCGTAGATGATAAAAGTAATTTTAGTTTAAGTATGCACATAAGAATTACTAACGAAATATCATTGGTACTTAGCATTACAAAAAAACAAAGTGCAAAGTTATAGGCTATTTATTAAGAGTTAACACCTACATGTGCAAAAAGAGAAATATATGGAAGATTTGTATTCAAATTACTTAATATAATTGCCAAAACCATTGTAGTTTAGTAGTATGAATTTTAGTCTCTTAACAGGATCTATTAGGTTTGGGTTCTCTTTTTCCCTAATAGTTGTAATACGATAGTTGATAAAAAGACAAAAAAAAAAAGGTTATCTAATCTCTTCATCCATGGATTATTATTAATGAACAAAGTCATTCAGTGTAATGTGGGGTATTGTAATGTTATGAATTATATGCGGATATGTTAATTATAATAAACAAATATGTCCATTAAGGCAGTAAGAGTAATTTGATTGACTAAGCCATCAATAAGAAATGCAAGATGGTGTCTAGTAAAGGAAAATATATAATTAAATGCTTAAGAAACCAACTAATCCAAAATAGGGAAGTACGGGGAGCAAATGAGAAAGGAGTTCATATAATTCCATGTTGATGTGAATCTACTCTAGTTTTAGAGTTACATAAAGGAACAAGAGTTATTGGGAATGTATCCTAGTTTAAAGAAGGAAATCAAGGTGGTTTTTGAAGAGTAATGGCAAACAAAAGCATTTAATGTAATTTGCAAGTAATGATTGGAGGAAGCCTTCAAAAGTTAGAGATGCATAAAAACTAATAACAAGAACTACATATAATTGAAGAGGTTTTCCATGGTGTAATAGGAGCATCTGTAATAAGTAAAGGAATAAGAGAAATTAATAAGTTTTAAAGAGATCATTGCAAATAACGAGAAGTTCTATGGCACCAAAACCAATTAAAATAGCTTACTTGATTGTTTACAAGTAAGAGGACAAAAAAGTTAGAGTGGAAAAGAAAAAAGGAATTTTATATAGCCAGTCGCCACCAATCCATCTTCACCTCGCCCTAACCTAAAAGCAAGATTCTAGAAATATGATCTTTTACAAGCAAGATCATCTATATAAAGTAATAATAATACAAATACACTCCTACTTACGTTTCTTGCAAACATATGGTTCATCATTGTTTTTGTTAAATCCATGACTTCTTGTAGTTTTATCAAAGTGAAGATTTTAGCATTTTGATATTTGTTCGAACCCATAAATAACTTCCTCTAGGTTTTCTTATCATGTATACATCATCCAATAAGAACTTATTTAAGAAGATAATTTTCATGATCAAATTACTGTCATGCCCCGAAGCGGCAGAGTCGTAACAGCCCCGCCGTGTAAACCACCCTAAGATAGAAGTTGGCCTCACAACCGCTATTCTAGACCTGATCTACACAAGGCGTCCACAACTAACCCGCTTTGAAGTAGATAATTTGTAATTTAAATAAATCGTTTACCTATAAAAATGAGGAATTATATATATATGTTATCATTCAATAATTGCAGTTAAAGTTTACAACATTTCTCTATAGTATATTCTCTAGTTATTACATCACTCAGAAATGAAAAATAATTCTAAAATAAAAACTTAGACCTTAAAATATGTGTTTATTCTTCAATGTTTTTCCTCACTTCCCAGGATCCAGCAGTTGCTAGCTTCGGAGTAATTGGTTGCCGCTTCTTAGCCAGCACCTGCACGATGTCTATAGGGATGTGAGCAACCACAGCTCAGTAAGTTAGGACGGAGGACTTAAAACTATACCATACACACAACAAGGTTTTCAATCATTTATTAGTTGCAATGCATGTGCAAGCAAATGCCATCGCACGACGTTGTCCGGCCCGTCATGAGATTAGAGAAATTGCGCCCGCTCTAATCCGGGTTGAGGAGTTACCGTTAATGCAACAGCTCACGACCAAACCCAGGCTTGTGTAATGGAGACCTTGCTCCTCCCGCGACTACCTTCGAACCACTGTCTTCATCCCCGCCGCGACCTCCTCTCCTGTCACTTAGTTCGACTGAGGATGAAGAAGGGACCATTTTGCAATCCTGCGCTATCCCTTTCGAAGGGGTCGGTATTTGGCCGGAGAGTCCTAAATCCCCTAACGGGTTGCCATGCATGTTCGATTATGATTACTGGTCGTATATTTGATTAAGTCCAATTTACGGTGATCAATCATTACATACAATTCATACAATATGCGCCAAGGCAACAAACATAATCATAGCATCACCCATAATCAAGCACATGCACGCATTCAACTATCTAACAAGCACAATCAAGCATAATCTTAAGCCTCCAAAATATAGCAGCGTATTAATCCCAACTTACCTCGACTCCTCGCTCGCTCACTCGAGGTCCGATTTGCTCAGGCCATCGCCGGTTATCCCTATAACACAAACGTGGTTTCAGCTTTTCATATAACTGTTATAGGTTCGTTTTATCCTATAATGTTTATTGTTAGGTTTTGTTTACGGTTTAATATACCTAATTATCTAGGTATTAAGTCTTTTATAATTATTCTGGATTTAGGTTTAGGTTTGGGTTCGGTCTCGGTTTCCGCATCAATTTCCGAATTAGGTTTTGGTTCGATTTTTAAATCCTAAACATGCTCGAATCCTAATGTGAAATTAATTACATTAAGCTCGAGTTTCCAAATATCCTATTGGGTCTTAATTTAGTATTTTAAGCTATTTGGTACACCCTAGTCCTAATTAGGGTATCGGATTTATCCCTGATGTGAGAAAATCTTACTTTTTTATATAATTACCTAAAATTCAATCTTAATTCAGATTTAATATTATTCTGATTTTTACTCTAATATTATCTAAATAACCCTAATTTTCCATATTTATTAATTTACAATTTCACATATTACTAATTTCTTATATTACTTACCTAATTTCCTTAATTAACTATACTTAGTACCTAAATGCTAGGATTAGGGTTCCACTACAGAGATTAACTTCCTTAAACATCTAATTAAGATCCAAATCAGTAATTAACATCCTAATCACCTAATTAACTCCAAATTACCCAATTTTTCCATCATTTTAGGGCTAAAAATTAACTTAAAAATTTC